>JARHVA010001962.1:17500-42500 GCA_037957365.1 Torreya grandis | reverse complement strand
CAAAATCCAAATGTAATAACATATCATGTAGTTAACAACATTGAAAGGTCAAATATTTATGAATCATAATTTAATTATGTTTTTGTACATAGGTAATATTCATTATCTTATAATTTAAAATTCTTAAAAGATATCAATATATGAAAATAAATGAACAATTTTTGTTAACCATTCATATGTTAATATATGCCTCAGATCTAGACTATGAATTTGGAGCCATGAAGTGGAAATGTATAAAAGAAAATTGTGTGGTTAAAATTCCCCCATAGATTAATATGTGTCATGTACACCAATTTGAAATATATATTCAAGTGAATAATAGGTATGATAATGAGCAATGCAAAGATGTAAATAATGCTAAAAACATGAAATCCCAATTAATGAAATAAGGTAGGCCATGTGATTATTATGGAATGTTATATAATTATGATAAGAAAAATGAATAATATATACTATGGGTGTCACACCCACATGCATAGTTTATTCAAAAGTCATGCTTCAAAGAAAGTCATAATACATCAATTAGAAACATGCAGGGTATGATATCATCAAAAATAAAGATATTTTTATAGATATGATATATATACATAATAATTGGGAAATATTCCCCCATATTAAAATAGATATTATCATGCATGAAAACATGTTTTTTATTTTTTTATCTATATATGTAAAACAAAATAGAAACTAACACAAGATATCTTGGGTTGCATAGGAAAGGAAAATAACAATATTTGTGAACTATAACAATGATAAGAGGAAGACTATAAAAAATTATGAATTCCATTAAAAATGCATATTATGACATAATTCATTAAAAATATTATTTTCATCATTGCAAATGGGTAATGGAAGTGGTAACAATGGGATAAAAATTAAATGGGTGACTAGTGAAACACAATAAGAGAATGAAACAAGTGGATAGAATAATTTAAATGTAAATAGAATTAAAATTCAAAGTGAATTATAGAAAATATAATGATTTAATGAAGATCAATAAATATACCTTAATGGTATTCATATATGTAAATATGGTAGTTTATAATTTTTTGATGATAAGATATAAAATGTACCTAATTGATTGAATATTATTTTAATATACCATGATTAGATTCATGTACATGATTAATATATGTATACCTTATGTAAAGCATCATTAAGAAATACGATATATTCAAAAGTGGATCTATATATTTAAAATGTGGGTACTTAAAATGATGTTACTATGTAACTATTAAATTAATAAGCAATGCTCCACACCTCCCCCCACCCCCACCCCACTTGACACCCTGATAGGAGAGGCAAAAATATAACCATAACCATATCCATCTATATTATTATATATCTCACTTATTCAAAGTATACTACAAGAATAACATTTGACAACATGTATGTGTAAAACATTTAGGAGTAGGTAGATATTGGCAATGTACATCATATGACCAAGATAAAGGAAAATATATATTTACTTATTTTTCTTTTATGAATGTTTTTTGTATTTTGAAATTTTGACAAAGTGAGAAATAGGAGGAATGCACATGAAGGCATAATAAACATATAATAAAATATATGTACAATATTATAGTATACAAAATATTTCAAGTATATGATATGCATTTTTTATAATTTTATGGTGGTGTTTGTATCCCCCAATATGTCTAATAGTATAATATGTGATCATCTTTGTCAAATGTTTGGTCATAATGGTATTGATAATTGATTTTGAAATTCCCTTTAGAGGTTGATTTTATTTTTTAGTGGTGACTTTTTGTAACTAATTTTGAGGAATATTGATTTTGTCTTGATTGATTAAATATTGAATTTTGTGTCTTAAAGCAATGCATCTATCTATTGAATATCCTCTTGTATTATATGAACAAAATTATTTGTCTTTGTGAGATGGCTTATAGTTTTAAAATATGTTTTTTATAGGTGGAAACGTGATCATGATTTTGTTCAATAATTACTTCAATATGTTATATTTATTTTTGAAGAAGTATGTATATTTAATTGGAATGTGTTCTATGTCTAGTATTTTTTTCTTAAATAAATGGAATATTAGTTGGTTCATTATATTTAAATTTGTATGAATGCTTAAGAGATTATTTTACTTTCTTCTTAATCTAATTATTATGAATTTTTATAGTTTATATATTAGTAAAAACATTGGTTAGTCTCTTAAAAGGTAATGTTTTGAACCTAGGATAGAGTTTGTATTCATCTAGATCAATATCCTTGTGTGTAAGATGAGTAAATTGTGTATATGTTGTTTCAAGTAAGTTGGTCTTGATAGAATCTAAGATACCATTGAAAAATATATGTTATATTTCTATAGCACATGATTTTTAAATATATGTCATATTGAAAAATATATGTCAAATGGATTTATTGTGATATTTTTTTATATGTTAAAGTCTTACAAATTTACCTCTTAGCCTATTATTGATAATTTATTTATCTGGAAAGATTTTTTGAAATCATCTCATTGAATCTATTGAACCACTTAGAAACTAATAGAACCAATCTATGGTATAAAAAACTATGTATACTAAATTTTGATTTATATAGCATCTCAAAATTTTATACTTGAAAAATACATAGTAGGACTCTACCCTTCAATTTTAGACCTTCCTGCTACCAAACGACTTGTATTCTCCATCTCATTATGCCTAAATTTTTATATTATGGTATAAACTAGTTGGGAGTATAATAGGGCTACCAAAATTGTAGATTATAATTGATGGACATGTGTGAGATTTGTAATAATATGTATTTTACATATAATTTTATATGTATTTAGCCTTTGTGAGCATAGTAATAGACTTCATAATATAAAGATTCATTCCTATTGGGCATAGTGAAATGGTGGAATATGAAGTGGCATCACTTTTTCAAACTCTATACATAGCATTCAATTGTATTTGAATATGGTTCCAATTTGATAGAGATTAATATATCATTGTAAAATGATTTTCCTATGTGTATTTTAACATTGTTTTATGCACAGTGACTACTCTATTTACTTTAATTTGTTGATCATATAGTTTATGTTGATTATTCTAACTAAATAAGTTTGTTTTTATTAACATAATGATCTCTACTTTTCCTATTAATGAATAGATTAATTTAGAATTGAACTTATTTTTTAATGTTGTCACTTTGTGCATAAATTATCCTTATATTAATATGTTTTGAAGGTTTTCTAGGAACCTTGGTTAACAATGGTGTGATTAGAAAGGAACTTTTTATTGAAACATGTTGTTATGGTTACTAGGGAAAATAGATATAGAGAGATGTATAGATGAAATAATATAATATTTTGTAGAAGAATAAGTGAAAAGAATCAGGAAGAATGTGAAAGAAGTGATTCAAGAGCATAATTATGGAGAAATTTATGAAATTTTGTAGTGAAAATATCTTGGTTTATTAGTTGAATGATTATATAGATTGGAGTATTATTATTTTCAGCCAAGAAGGATGGAATTTATATCTTGGTTGGAATAAAATTTATACACCTTATGAAATCTAGATATTGATTGGACTTGTGTAGTAGACTATTGGACCAAGACTAAAATCAATAATTACATAATATAATTTTTTGTGCAAGGATATTTGGATTTTGAATTTATGTAGGACCTATTTGTTAGAATAATCCATGGAAAATTTATTAAAAAACTACCTATGTTGATTAATATGTTTGTTGTGTAAAAGTTTATGGTGCCTAACCTTGAAAACATAGAGTAGTCACTTTGGGAATTATGGGAATTGATGTGATGTAGATTTGAGAATAAGAACTTTAACATGAACCTTGCATATGGAGGACACAAAGAACCAAAATGAAAAGAAAATTTTAGGATTAGAAAGAGAAATGAAACAAAAAATAAGATGGAATTAATTAAATAATATATATTTAATTTTGAATAAGAGTAGGAATAAAGTAGAGGACATTGAAGAGAGTGGATCCCAGAGAGAGACTACACAAGATGATGGAAGTGGAGAATGCGGAGAGTATGTAGAGCAAGAGAGATAAGGGAATGATAAAGAAGAAGAAATAAATGAGGATAGTGAGGATAAGGAGTAGAGTGCAAGGAAAGAGGAAATTAGGATCACAATAAGGTAGTTAGAGGATAGAAGTAAATCACATTTAATAGGAGAGACACTATTTGGAGTAGGTAAAGAATATTCTTTAGAATAAGTTATACATAACTGCATAGGTATCAAAATTTTAAGATCATAGATAGAAAAATTTGAAGATAAAAATCATTTATTTCTTGAGTATGCATCCCCCCAACCTAATTTATCATTAGATATAAGAAAACAAAGTATAAATGAGGGGATGGATAGAAGCTAGTTTGAATCATTTACAAATAAATTTGGTAAACTTAGTGTAGAGACTAATAAATAAATAGATAAAAAGGCTATAAAAGTTTGTATTCACTTTCATGACTAATTTTAAAACACCTAAAAAAACTAGTGTGCAAGATCATGTAGTAACAGTTATTAGTGCATAGAAGCATGTAGTCAAACTAATAGTGTGTAGAATCCAATAGTAGTAAGTACAAGTGTGCCAAATATAGAATTAAATATAGTCATGTTTATTGATTTGTCATAATATGATGGGTCTATGAACACTAAAAAATATTTATTTACCTACGATATGAAATGACACTTGTTAAAGAAGTAACCTCTAAAGATGTAAATAAGTGTGAACTTATAAGATACTTAGTAGGTTAAGACTTGGATTTCATTTCTAAAAGGGATTTTAATTCCCTAATTCTTCAAAAATTTAAAGAGTAGATAATTTTATAATTTAATATGAATAAGTGATCGAGTTAGACCATCCAATATTTAAAGGAGATTCAAAAACAAAGTTGAGAATCAGTTTGGGACTATCATCATAGATTTTCAGACGTGATGAAAAAGATTTATTTTATCATGGAGAATAAGGACAAGGTTTCTTGGTTTATACAAGGGTTTTGATCAAGAATTAGATTTTATATTGTGTTTCCCAATTCATGACTAAGGCTAATTCCTGAACAATTATTCTATGAGTTGAAAAAATTGAGGACTATGGAGATGATCTAATATTTAGCTCCAAAGTTTAGGTGAAACTAGATGTTTTAATTAGAAGAATAGATGAGATAAATGAAAGTAACAAACATAAATTTGGTTTATGGTATATATAGTGTGGTGGGGAAGGGCATCACATGAATGATTATCCTAAACTCAAACTAGAGTTATAAAAAATATGTAGAGTAGTAGGATATGTGACCTCAAAGTGTCATCTATTACAATAATAATTCAAAAATCCTATATTTTTTACTATAATTTGTATAAATTGACCAATCATGATGAGAAGAGTTGTGAATCTCTATAATAATTTAAGGAATATATCACCAAAAATGTCTTTATATTCATAACGTAATAAGTATGTAATGTGAAGAAAGGTATTATAATCCTAGACATGGTAATGACTAGTATGACTTAAGGTGGTCTTAGGTGGATGCCTTCATCACCTCAATATCAACTCCAGGATCTAGCTAGCTAGACACCATCATCACCATAGTATCAATATAAATCCTCATGGAAAAATTCTAGTCCTCAACATCAACAAGAAAATTGGGCTCTAACATCACCTCAATATTATTATGGTATATACAATGCACATCATACATGGGAAGGAGGATCTACTAGGCAATAGTCATAAGGATTGGGATTTCAACAAAATAGAGGAGGATACATAGGAGGATACTAGGGTGGATATCAGGAAGGTCACAAAAAAAATTATCGACAAGCTCTTCCACCCATTCAATTTTATTTATTTGTTTAATATAATAAATTCACATGGAATTATACCACTAATATTTAGAAATAGACATATTATGTTTAGTCTAGAGTTGAAAGATAATATTAGACTAAATATTATCTAGTATTAGAAAAGTATAAGAAATAAAATCTTGTGTGTAATGTAAATATAATAAATGTGAAACCTAATAAAAATTCATTTATGCAAGTAGACACAAGACAAAAACATGTAGAGTAAGGATTGACACCATTATAAATGCCACCAGATCAAAGAATCAAGAAAGTTAAACAAGATAAGTATCACGATCCTTTAATAGAAAAGGGTTTTATGCATATGGTAGCACAAGTCATACAAAATATATAATAATAAAATGATTAAAAATGGGATACTACAGACATCAATGCAAAAATGTATGGATATATTGTGTGCATAAAGAGGTAGGAAATAATTTTTAATGCTTTAATAGATTTGTTGAAACTGCTCAGTATTATGCATAATGAAGACATCTCATAGAAAATTACCAATCTCTTGGATAATATAATGGAGTGTGCACTATGGGGACAAAATCATATTGAAAAGGTCATATGGTATGTCAAAACTAAGAATCCATGATATTTTGACTCACATATAAACAATGAACTTATAGGATATGAGATTCCTAATGTAGTATTTGATTTTGTAATTAATATCAACCTTATTCCTTGATCTATTTGGGAAGCTATTGGTCAACTAAAACTGAGATCTAGTCCTCTTAATCTTAATATTTTAGACTATGGGAGAGTAGATCCAATTAGTCATGTGGAACATGTAGAGATCAAAGTTGGTGAGTTGAGTCTACAAGGAGACTTTGAGGTCATCGATATAAAAATAGATGAGACCCATTATCTTACCTTGATTGGTAATAAATTGTATTATGATGGCCAAATGAATATTAACATGGTATATAATAAATTATAGGTGCAATAAGGGGATATGATATTTGTTATACCATTGAATAAATTAGAGCATAAGCCTTATGTTATCCCAAAAGAACTAGAGTCACCTTATACATTTAAGGATAAATGATTCAAATTCACTGTAGATATGAAGAAAAATTATTTTTTATCTAATTTATTTAAAATACATTGTGAATAACACATAAAATCATAAATAATAAAGCAACTAATGTACAAGTTGGTAGTAACAATGTCTCTAGCTCAAGAGTTTCAAATTGAAGTATGTACCTCTCCATTTGTGCAATATCCAACCAAATATGAGGTGGTTTATTATATAATATACATGTAATATCCATGTAATACATGAATCCTACATGGGAATGAATTATACCTTAGGAAGCAACATCTTCTATTAGTGGTGATTTAAACATGCATATGTTGAATTGGGTTATGAGAGATCATGAGGTACGACCTTTGAAAATGATATTTTCTAAAAAAATTTAATTTCCATAGTATTTTATGGCTAAATATCTCAAAAAATTTATCTTGAGGTTGGATCGTCATGTACCTAATATAGATCAATGAGTCAACACACTCAGCTATGCTTTGAAGGGAACTCTTAAAACATAGTAGGTAGTTTATAGAAAATTAGAGTTGAAATGAGATGAAACATGTGAATTTATTGAAGCATATTTTTAGCTACCACACACTATGAGAGTATAGTGTCCATTATTTTTATAAGGCTATTGTCTAGAGTTACATGTTCATAAATACATGGACATATGGTTTGTGTAGGGTTTTGATCTAAGATACTAGGCAAATATTTTTAGCCACACTCTATAACCACTTCCAACTACATGGTATATCCATTAGGAGTGCAAGAGGGAAACTAAACATTGGGAAAAGGTGTAGCAAGACTTCATCTAAAAAAAAATTAAAGATGAAAATATAGTAGTGCATAATGCATTGCAAAAAGTGAAAACTTTTCTATGTTTTGGGAAGGTAGAAGACTTGGGAACTAAGATAGACTCATCATCATAGCAATAAGTAGCCTCTAATCTAAATCTAGTAATTTTAAACTATAAGGATAGTAATTAGGACCACTCTTTTATGAAACATTAAAATATAGTTATATATGAATTGACATAACTAGTGACATTGATGGTGATCTAGATTTAGAAGGCTTATTCAAACTAAAGCAAGAATTAGAGACAACTAAATTTTAAACCATAAAACAAGTTGAGGAAGAAATACTACATAATATAAACATTATGGAACAATCAAGAGAATGCAATTTGTGATATTCACTACCTAGTGGATCTAATAAAGTATATCAAGAAACATTGAAGAAGATGTAAGAAAATATTATAATAGATTTCATGTCCAAACTTACAACTTTAGGAGATTACTAGACTCAGAAAGAGACTTCAGAGCATTTCAGCTATTAACAGATTATCAAGATGCCTTTCTAATTCAGTTCATAAGTTTTAAATGTATATATCCATCATTAGAGGACACACACATTGAATTGAAAGAGTGCATAATAACAATTAAAAAGAATCCATACAAGTAAATTAACAACATGAAGATTAAAGTGAAGGTTGAACTGGATCATATGTAATAAATAAGGATCATCTCTCTAGTATAAAAGGTAGATTGGGTTAGTCCTATGCTATTGAAGCTAAATAATACTAGTGATATTTAGGTATGTGGGGATTACCATGCACTAAATGATTCTTGCATTAGTGATCCATTTCATATACCTTTAATAGATGAGGTTCTTAAATCAACCACAAGCCACAAGGTATATTAATTCATGAATGGATTCAATGGATATCATAAAATACCTATCACAAAGGAATACCAAGCTAAGAAAACTTTAAAAAATTAATAGGGTTCATTTTCATATAAGTTAATGCCATTTGGTTTTAATAATACTCTAGCAGTTCTTTCTAGGGTTATGGTAACTACATTTAAGGATTGTATTCATAATATTTTGGAGGTCTATTTGGATGATTAAGATATTTTATCTTTTTTCAAGGATCATTTGTCTAAATTGTGTCTAATGTTATATCAATATCAAGCCCTATGAATTGTGTTAAATATGAATAAATTATTATTTTTCACACCTTTTAGTGTTCTCTTGGGTCACATAGTATGTAACAATGAAATTCTAGTGGATCAAGCTAAAATTGTAGTTATAATAGGGATTCTACCTCTAACTAGTTCCACCTTTTTAGGTTGCACAAGATATTACTAAAAGTTAATCAAGGGATATGTAGCTATATCCTCACCATTGGAAAATTTATTTCAAAAGATATAAAGTTTTAATGGATATAGTAATGTCAAATAATTTTTATTGACCTTAAAAAAATGTTAGTAACAACTCCTATCTTTATTTTCCTAGATTGGAAGAAGTCATTCTATATACATGTGGATTATTTAGGTATCACAATAGGAGATATGTTAACATAGCTAAGGTATGGTGTATTGGACCATACTATACATTTTACATGTAAGAAACTATCATCCAAATAAAAAATTACATGATCATAGAAAGAGTATCCTTAGAAATGGTGTTTTCTTTGTTAAAATTTAGGAATTACCTATTAGCCACACCATTTGATTTTTTTTAGGTGACCTAACTTTTTAAAATTGATTAATAAGCCTATGTTGGGTGGAAGGACTTATAGGTGGTGGATTTTATTTCAATAATTACAATTCATAATCAATGTGAATATCTGAAGGGAAAATATGGGACTTGGTCATTTGAATAGGCTATGTAAATAGAGAAAAACCAAAAGAGATACAAGATGAATCCCTTGATGTGCATTTATTCAAGGTTTCTATTATCCCTAACAATATGGAGGGTATTTCAGACTTTATAGAAAAAAAAACATTTATTTTGCATTATGTTGAAATGGATAAGAAGTAAATGGTTACATGAGTAATTCCTTATAGTCTCATTAATGGATTATTATATAAAATAGGGAAAGATGATGTATTGTGTAGAGTAGACTTAGACCATGAGAGAACAAATCTCCTTAAATAAGCACATCAAGGACTCATATGATGGTATTTCATAGGAGAATCCACTATTATAAATATATTATAGATTAGTCTTTAATGGCCAAATTTATTTTAGGATGCTCACAGAGTGGTAAAACACTGTGATGTTTATCAAAGAATGGGAAGACCTAATTAACAATATGAGATGCCCTTGGTTTCAATGCTAGTTTAGAAACCTTTTGAATAATGGGAAATTTATTTTATAGGGTACATAACTCATATCCAAGGGATGGTGTATTGGACCATACTATACATTTTACTTGTAAGAAACTATCATCCACATATAAAATTACATGATCATAGAAAGAGAATCCCTAGCAATGGTGTTTTCTATGTAAAAATTTAGGCATTACCTATTGGACACACCATTTGAGTTTTTTTTAGATCACCAAACTTGTTATACTTGGTTAATAAACCTATGTTGGGTGGAAGGACTTAGGTGGTTGATTTTGTTTCAATAATTATAATTCATAATCAATGTGAATATAGGAAGGGAAAATATGGGACTTGGTCATTTTAATAGGCTTTTTAAATAGAGAACAGGTAGAAGAGATACAAGATGAATCCCCTGATGTGCATTTGTTTAGGGTTTCTATGATCCCTAAAAATATGGAGAGTATTGCAGAATTTATATAGAAATAAACATTTCTTTTAAATAATGTTTAAATGGACAAGAAGTAAACAGTTACATGAGTATTTCTTTATAATCTCATAAATGGATTATTATATAAAATAGGGAAAGATGATGTACTATGTAGAGTAGACTTAGACTATGAGCAAACAAATCTCCTTAAATAAGCACATTAAGGAGTTATAGGATGTCATTTCATAGGATAATCCATTATGATAAATATGTTATAGATTAGTCTTTGGTGGAAAAATTTGTTTTGGGATGCTCACAACGTGGTAAAACACTGCGATGTTTATCAAAGAATGGGAAGAACTAATCAACAAGATGAGATGCCCTTGGTTTCGATGTTAGTGTATAAACCTTTTTAATAAAGGGAAACTAATTTTATAAGGTCCATAACTTATCCAATTAAACACAATAATCTAATATATATCATTACTTTAATAAAACATTTCATGAAATGTGTGGAAGATGCAACACCAAGTTACAATGTGAAGGATGCTACCAAATTTTAGTATGATAATATCAATATAAGGTTTAGATGTCCAATTAACCCGGTTATTGATAGATTAAATCAATTCCTCAAAAATAAAATAAATACTATTATTCAATATTTCATGATATCACACCATCAGATCATGACTTATCATCCATAGGTAAACAAGTGAGATAAGGATTTAAAAAAATATTGGGTAAGGTGTTGACCAAGATATGTAATGTTTAAAAGGATGATTCAGAGGATCAAATTCATATGATTATTTAGTTATATTTTTAAAATTATAAATATGTGATAGGCTTCACTCCTTTTTAGTTGGCTTATGGTCTTGAGGTAGTTAAGCCTATGGACTATATTTTTCTTAGTCCATATTGTGATGGTTATGATGTTGGGAGATTGAGACTCACTAAAAGTTAGATTAATGGATATAACCAATATGGAAAAAAATATGTAAATATCAAAATAGACATAGGATATTTATAATTTAAACCAGAAAGCATGGCATGATCACAACTTGTGATTTAATGAATTTTATCTAGAGTAAGTGGCATTGCTATATGATAACAAATATAAATTATTTCCAAGAAAGTTGAGAATAAAATGGAAGGGACCCTATATTTTTCATGATTTTTCATAGTAGGGAATCATTATTTTAAAAATATCATTAGGTAAGCATCCTAACAAGACATTTAAATGGCTATAGTATTAATCCTTGCCATCATTAATCTCTATCATTCATCACTGACAAAGAGATAGGGTGCTAAGTAACACCATGTAGTTAGATTTTTTTAATGTTGTTTTATTTTATTTTTTAATTTTAGGTTTATGCAATTTTTTACAGTGTGATCTTTTTTTCATATCACATTGAAACAAATCTTGGTCACTCATCATCATAGAATGTGATTTGTATTTAGATTTATCTTGATGGAAAGATAATTAGCAACAAGAGACATAGGTTTCATCAATTAGTTCCTAGAATGAGGCACCAAAAATATAGGTACAAATAAATTATGGTTAGTGGTCATTAAAATCCATTAATTATAATTCACTTAGGAGATTACATATTTCCTGAAACAAATCAAATGATAGAATGATAAGATGTTCAATAAAGGAAAGTTAAATAGATGAAGATATGTTACATTAAATAAGATACCTACCATCGGATGGATCAAGTGCTATATATGAAAAATGATAACTTCCATATAAAATGAAAATTGTTGAAATTAATTATAGAGGAATACTCATCCATAACAAACTCAATGCATTTAAACTTGTTAGATAGATAGATTTTGTTGCTAAACACTATATAAAAATGGCATATAAAACATAAAGACATTACACACTCTTGAAAACAATATAACTTTGTGATATGTACATCAATTAGTTACTTGTGCCTATTTTTATCACCAACATTATATTAATCAAAGAAATTATTTAATTTGGTCTATAATAGCAAAATTTGATTGGGAACAATTATTGATCTTACTCATCAATTTGTAGAAGGAGGAAATAGGGATTGGTCTGGGACTCAATAAAACCAAATACCATGATTAAGATCATTTTAATTTTATTGATGTGGTAGAGTCTACATTATTTAGTCATGACCAACAAGAAATAGTACAAGAAAGATCACTAGCAATTTAACATCCTCTATGACATTTTGATATTGAGTGACTTATCAAGTTACCTAATTTTGGGAAATTATATGATTAATATTTAATTTTTTGACTATATATAACAAATATGACATTTATATTTCTCAAGATTCTATAATATTTATCAGCACTTTGACTATGGCAAAAGTAATGGGGCTTCCATCTAGAGGTAAATCCTTTTTTACTTACAAATCTATGGTTTCATCTATTTAGTTAGACATGAGAGAGAAATATCAAAGGGTAGGTGGAGGAATCCATATCAATTCTATGGAATATGTTTTGGTGGGAATTCTTTCTGAATGCATCGCTAAGTAGTTTTGGAAGATAGCCAAACATGCAGAGAAGATAACCAAAGATGTTGTGGACATTTCATATCACATGAAACACCTACATGAGGATTTTAATTGTCCTAATATTCTATCATTATAATTCATAACAAACATTACAAAGTTTCTCTCTGGCACATCACAAGAATTTTAGTATCAATTTTTAGTTTTACTCCTCTATTTCACATAATAGAAGTCACTAGAGGGAATAATCAACTTAGTTGGAGATTTTTAGCCTACTACTTCATTTACCAACATTGATTAAACTAAGATAGAGCATTACTATGAAAAATTTAGGAGTTTAAATGAATGATGGATTGAGATTCAAATAATTATCATTTCATACCCTTGGGTACCTTAGGACATTATGTAGTATCTTGGACAACATGTATCAATCATAGTTTCATTATGAAATTCATATGAAAGTGCATGAGCTATCTGAATGAACCACAACTCTATCAAAAATTTTCATTACTATGTTGGGTGCATAGGTGGAATTTATAAAATATGAAACCCTAAAAGTTAGGTTGCTATAACTTATACACTCCATACCACTAGGTGCACAAAAACCCATGCCTAAATAGGAATAAAATCAACCATAGGCACTACCACAAATATAAATGACTCCATCATAGGATGAGAAAGGTAAGAGGAATTCACCATCACAATGTGCTTCTCCACCACCACCTAATAAGAGGGCATACCATAAATAGTCATGGATAAATAATAAACATATTCCAAATATAAGTTGAATGCAACCTAGTAGATCTAAGAGTTGAAGAATAAAAATTTATGTAGTCCTTATTGATAAACATCAACATCAATGTTTATGAGTAAAAGGAGGAAAATGAATTTTTTTCTAGAAGCTAGTATGCACCTACTAGGTGAAGAATTAGGTGAGATAGGATATGTGGGTTGATATCACCCAACCTCCTCATTATATTATAGTTGATATTATAGGTTAGTAATTAAATTTCAAATTGTTTTAGGTGGGACTTTTTCAGATAGATCTAACTGTAGGATCATCCACTACATAGGAAAGACACCTATCGAGACGAAAAATTTCACCTCTCACCCTAGTGCATAGACCAAAGACCCATGCTATAGCTAGAATATCTAAAAAAATCAAAGATAGTATTGTGTCTTTTATAGACCCAATAGAGGAGAGTGGAGCACATCCAACGTAAGAATCACATCAACACCCTTGGATCTAGATTATGAAGGGGAAAAATAAGAGCCTCACACCCCCAATAAATTCTAGAAAGAAGGTGATTTTAAAAAGAGGTAATGTTTTAGAATCATATATTCAAAATATTCACAATAAGTTATAGTTATTGACTCACCAACTTGCATGGAGGATCTTGAATAGAATAGTTTTCCATAGTTGATACTATAATAACAAGCTTCATAGTATCAAGAAGATCTTGTAAAGGCATAAAAGGAGGTTGAGCAAAAGGATAAGGAATAAAATAAGAGAAGTAAAATAAGGTGAAGCATAACGATACTAAGGAAGAGGATTAATGAAAAAAATAATCCACAAAGGAGGAATGCAATAAAATTTTTGAGGAAGTAGAGGCTCAAAATAAATGATATAAAGTATTAAAGGAAAAGATGAAATAAGTAGTAGAATAAACAAGTAAAAATCAATAAGAGTGTGTTGTGAAACAAAATTAAGATGAGGTAGAAACACTTTCAAGGTCTTCATAGGATCAAAATGCTAGATAATCTAATTGAGAGGTTGAGGAGAAGGAAGCTAAATCAAAGCCAAGGTAGATGAAGAAGCAAAGGCTAAGGCTAATGTGGATGCTAAATCTAAGGCTTACCCATAAGCTAAGGCTAAGGATAAAATGGAAGTCAAATCTAGAGTTGAGGTTGAAAAAAAATCCAAGGAAAAATTTATATTAAAATGGAAAACATGTTAAACCAAATATTTAAAAAGTAATCACACTAAATAAAAACAAGGTAAATCATACTAAATAAAGATGGGAAGTATGAAAAAAATGAATTAAAATGGAGAGCACGTTATATCAAATTTTTGAAGTGTAATATGAAAATAAATCACACCAAATTAAAATAAGATAAATCATACTAAATCAATATGGGAAGTATGCAAATTTTGTAATAAGATGGGAATCATGTTAAATGTTTGAAAAGTATGAAAAATAAACTTAACAGTCAAAATTTCATAGTTATTTGTATGACTAATGGTATATAAGTTCTTAGGAATATTTTGTGAGGAATGCCTAGTCCTATCCATGGTCTTATATTGAAACTCACAAAGAGAACACCACTAAGGTGAAATATTGAATGTGATTATTAGGTAATAGAAATAAATTTGTGAGTAATTTCTGGTCCTATCCAAGGTCTTATACTGTAACTCACTAATGGAATAACTCTAGGAGTATGATCAATCAACAAAGAATATTCATCAAGGAGGAATATTGGTATTTTTGTAGTGAATGGAGTGTAATAAGCATGAAATAGGTTTTTATAATGAAACTTTAGTAGACTTGAGGCATATTAAGAATATAGGAATACACTAATAATTTAGTTACCCTCAAATGTATAAGATATTTATTTAGAATAGTTACAAAACTTTATGGGTAAATAAGTGGAGTACTAAGATCAAGTATGAAGGTTATATACAAAAGAAAATTAAAATGGACCTACCTTCTCACAACATGTTCCCATTCCTCAAGACCCCTTACATAATCATCAATATATTACAAATGTTGGGTACTTATGTAAGAAAATAGGTAGTGCTATAGATAATTTTGAATTCCCCTATCACAATATACTATCCTATTTCACTCCAATGCACCTCAGCTCTATTTTGAAGCCAACTATGAAGTTTGAGCTTCGACTAGGAATAAGATAGGTGTAATGAATCACATAGTTTATTGTGATTTTGACTTTTTGATTTTGATTTTTGCCTTTTGATCATTGCTTTTTATTTTTAAATGATTTGGATTTTAACCTTTTTTAGCTTTTGTAGATAGCCAAACATGAATTACATAAGCGACACACAAATAAGCTTTAGGTTTTGGTTATGGTTATAAGAAACAAGATATCTAGAGATATGATTGACTAAACAATTTGGCTTTTCTATAAGCTAGTATGTGATCTCAAATATCAACCATGTGTTCTTAATATGAGAAGGGCGAGAAATGAAATATATGGAGATCAAATCATATCAATGTATACAATGAGAATTATGTTTGGTAACTAATCATATGGTAAAGATTGTATATTATGGGGATGTGGGTTTTATAACCAAGTCACAATAATAACTATTTTTTAAAACTAAAGATAAAAATCAATCATAAAATCATAAATAGAGAAAATAAAATCCATGTGAAAAGAATTATAAGTCATAAATATAAGTTATTTAAATTTATAACGATAATAGATAAGAGATCATGGAAAAAAATATGTAGATAAATGAAACAAAAAAAAAATGATAATAAACACATCCAATGTACAATAATTGCAAATAAAGGCTAAATCATGTAATAATGTCATATAACACCATTATGTGTTCACAAATACTGATAAATCTCACTATAAACATCATCCATAAAATTTGATGCATCCTTATGTAGCTAAATTCTAACATTAATTAGAGTCTCATCAATCTTCATAGAAAGTCATGAGAAGATTTCATTTTGCATCATATCTATAGAAATAGTAGGTGTAGTAGAAGAATGATAATCCTCATCAAGCACATCCTATATGGGATACTCAATTCTAGGAATGTGACTAGTGTCCTAAAATCTATGAGGAGATGTAGATGATGGGGAAGGAGAATCCTTTGTCTACAGATGAACTAGAGAGGGAGGTTAAGCTGATCAAGGCATAAGCCATGCAAGATCTCAAAAATACATCTAAAGTACTTGACATATATTAGTAGTGTGTTTATTTCACTAATTCCAAATCTATTATACTTCCCCATATTTAGGGATATACTCTAGAAGTAGTTGAGGAGGTGGTAGTTTTATCTTTAGGTTGTGTGATGGATGGATGTAGTGTATTAATGTATTACCTAAGCTATCAAAAATTAGTAGAATAATGGTTAAATGTACCATGAAATAAAAAATTCTTATATTATTTTATGGTGAAGGTATATTATTTGAATTAGTAGAGGAAGATGCCTTTTACTACTAATGTATATGACAATCCTTGGTCCAATGATTAGAAACTCTATAGATATCACAATAGCACTTATTTACCCATTTTACTAATAGAAGATTGAGATTAGATAATGGTAGAGTGCCATTATCAAGAATGGTAGAAGATGGAGTGGGATCCAAACTAGGATCAACTATATGCATGATTGGTTTCATAGAAAGTTGAAGTATAGTGGTTGACATCTCAAGAGGAAACAAATTAGAAGGATCATGAAATATTACAAAAGATTAAGGTCCCATCATGGCATAGTCCATGAGCATAATACTAAGAGTTTTAGTAGTGACTAAAGGTGTAGTGAGTGTATGCTCCATCTCTAACCTATGAACATTAGAGGAAAAGCTATTATCAAGTATTATAGTAAAAGAAAAAACTATAGAAATAGAACTGAGAAACTTTAGCAAGGAAGAAAGATATATAAGTACTTATACATTTTTAGAATGAATAAATATAATAAAAATGGGTCATTTATATAATATTAGTCATCATAATTAGGTGTATATAAGTCAATAGTACATACATCAACTATTTTATTAGCCAAAGAAGTAGGTGAATAAAATGTGTAGTTTTAGTTAGGGTAATTGATATTTCATCTAAAGGTTTTTGATGGGAGAGAGGTTAGAAAGAAGGAGGTAATTGAGAAATTATTTTAGGAGAGAGATAAAAAGTTTTGTTCTTTAAACTTATCTCATCTAGTTCATCAACATGTGAATCTACAAGGTTAGGAGGAATGTTTCCTATTAATTTAGGATGACCATTATAACCTCAAGTAGAGTTGATGGGCTAATTAAAATATTATGATTCATAAAATGGAATGATAAGCAAATGTTCAAGGGTAGTTATTTTGAAAAGACCTTGTTCTTAGAATTGTTCAAAATTCTAAGGGTTTATTTCACCTTGAATTCTATAAATAACTCCATTATAGGGAAATTTAACAAATTGGCATGTGAATGAGGAAATTGCTCTCATGAGATGTGTCTAAGGTTGTCCGAGTAATATATTTTATGAAAGTGGAAACTTAAATATCATAAATTTCAAAAAAATAGTGATGGGAGGATGGTGATATGAATCCAAACACAACCTAAAGGAGGCATTTGTCTTTTCTAATATCCTTGACATGTACTTTGTGTGAATTTAAGATTACATTTAGAATATTAAAGTATTTTAATAAAATCAAGGGAATCAACACAAGTTCTTGATCCTTCATCAATTAAAGCATGTTTGAATTGAATATCTCCTATTTTTATGATAATGAAAAGAGAGGTGTCATTTGCACAAAGTAATATCTCATCGATAATCATGGAAGAGATAGGAAATTTGAGTGAAAGAGAAGTTTCTAGTTTTTAATCAATGTGGATAGACATTTATTAATACTATTAAATAATATTATCTTAAGATATTAACAATGTAGCTTCTTGACTCACATGTGGAGGATGAGGGATGTGTATTTTGAATCGTAATTACATTCATCAATTATGATGATCAGGGAAAGTTATCATAAGTTATAAAAAATAAATTTGGGATGGAAGATGGGAAATTTTTGCTATATTATCCCATTCATCATAAACCATTAAAGTATTATTAGATAAAGGTGCATAATGTTGTAATAACTATGTTGAAGAGGGGATATATGTGCATTAAAATTTATGTTGATAAGGTATATTTATTTTAGGTTTGGTTGAATTAGGTTGATTATATCAAGTTATGTAGTAATTTTTTTAAGTATTTCTTCTATTTTAATGTAATAAAGTTGATATGAAGTTTGAGATATATCTAATTGAGGTATCTTAGTTGTAGGAATAGTATAACGTGTATCAATTTTATGATAAATATGGTCTTTTTTCATGGTTGGAGGTGAAAATTGCATGTTTGTTGTTCCATATGACCCAATTTTGTGAGATGTCATGTTTTGAGAAGTGTGATGGTTAGAAGATGGGTATTGTTCAATATAAGAAACTAATCTCCTCATATTATTTATTTTGACCACATTCTCATCATTGGTGTTAAGATCTATGGCAATTTTAATATTATAGCTGGTAGGGGTAGGTTGATTAGTGTTATCTTAATGGTTAGGAAGAGGATATCTATAGATAGCTAGATGAATAATGATTTGATTTAAATATTCATTTTAAGTTTTGGTTTTATGAGCCTTAAGTTATATTTCATAGGCTTGTTAATTTTTACATATAAGTGATTCATGGTCAAAGTTGGGTCGAACGAGATATTGCATAGTAAGTTTTCTTAATTGGTGACAAATTTCATGAGAATTAACCTAACTAGCATGACACAATTTTTTTTTAGGATCATACCAATTTTTCATAGGACATGTAAAGTCAAGATCTCATGGAGAAGGTAATGGAAGATTATTTTGAATTTATTATAAGGAAATGGGTTTGTGCACATCCATATTATGGTGTAGAGGCAATGAGGAACTAGGATGAGAATTATTATTAGGTGGAAGTGGAGGAACATTCTCCATTTTAGTGTTTGGAAAAATGGCTTGGATGTTGTGTATGGAATCATAAGTATCCATAACACCATTATTTATTTCATGTTAGTCTTTATCTTTTACAATAATGGGAATTCCCATTAGAGGGTGGGAATGTTAAAATTTACGTATAAGGAAATCTTAAAATTAATCTTGGTTAAGGGCCTCTTCTAAATATTTTTAGGAAAGAGTCATAATGAGGTATTGTAATTTAGTATGAAAAGCATTAATGAATAAGTGGAAGAGGTTCTCATCCACTAGATTATGCTCATATTTATTTGACAAAGCTTTCCATTGTTTAATGAAAACTTGTGGCATTTTAGACTATGATTGTTTATAGTTGATAAAATGGGCTAAATTATTTTTAGTAAGGTCAATAGTTTATAATTCTTGAACCAATGCATTAACCAAGTCCTATAAACTACTAATGGAGTGGCTTTTAAATTTATTAGACCAATCTATAACATCTCCAGAGAGATTTTTAGATAATATTTTGGTTGGAACAAATGTATTATGTTCAAATCAATCTTTGTATAGGTTTCTAAAAGTTTTTAAGTATACGTTAGGATACATAGATCCATTATAAGTTATAGTGGGAATTATACCCCCATATCAATATTTTTAATTTGAGGTACAAGAGGTTCATTTTGTCAGTGTTTAATATTTTTATTAATAAGTGTGGGTTGAGGTATAGGGTTACTATGTGCATCCAAGGGAGATGTAGTGGGAATTTGGATTTGTGAATTTGCATTTTATATGTTAAGGTTAATTTTGGAGATGTTATAAGTGGCTTTACATTTTCATCATTTGGTTTGAATTATATTTGAAAATCAACCATTTGGTTGAGAGTTTGGAAAAATAATTGGTTAGTTTGAGCACTATTTTGACTAGTAGAAGAAGCTTCAAATGTATTATTGTGTTATGGGGTGTTAATAATTTGGGATGCACTAGTAGAATGATCTACAATATTGGCATGAGAAGTGGTAGTATCATGAGAATTGATATTTATAGTGTATCCATTATGTGTTGAATGAAATTGGGTATTAGTGTGAATGTTTGGGATAGGCCAACTAAAAGATACACCAACCATGTTAGTAGAAACACTAGGCATTGGGGTTAAATAAGACATGGAGGATGAAATCAGAGTGCTATAAGGAGAGATTATGGATTGTAAAGGTGTGGAGGAAATCAATAGTTGACTTACCCTAAATATTGTGGAAAGGGTAGGTGAAGATCAATGGGTTTCTCCAAAGTGAGGTCCCATCATGATATTATAAATGAATGAAGGATCCTTACCTCTAAGTTGATTATTTTCATTGATGAAAAGAATCATTTCAACTATGTATTCATGATCATTTTTATCTTTTAATATTTACATAAATAATGTATTAAGTGACATAAACTAAGGAGAAGCTTCATAGTTGGTAGTTATAACGATAACATGGATATTACTTTGCTCTAGGTTTGTTATCATAAAATGTGGTTTAGTATGTTTGTTAGGATTGGTGAAGTTCATCATGTTGGTTATATTATTATTTATGTAATTATTATATAAGTGTTCCATTATTAAATAGGGAAGTTAAACATTTACCAAAAATGAGGATAAATGGTTATTATACTAATTTAAATGGGTCAATTATGTTCTATAATAAGGTAAACATAACAAGTAAGAAATAAAGTCAAATGGGTAAATGGTGTTCTATAATAAGATAAACATAACAATGAGTAGGAAGTTTAGTCAAATGGGTTGACAGTGTTTTGTAAAAGGCTAAATAGAATAATTGATAGTAAACAAAGTTGAATGGGTAGATAGTGTTCTATGAGAAAACAAACAAAAGAGCCTATAAGAGATTAATTTGAATAGGTTGACAATGATCTATGGAAAATCAAATCAAACTCGACTATGTTTTGAAGGAAAGTAAATAGAACAACCTATAAGAGGCTAAGTTGAATAAGATGGTTGTGTTCTATAGGTATTAAATTTTGAAATTCAATAAATCTATATGGTTGAGTGGTAATTCATATAGAAGTAAGTTAACCACATAAGCAACCAAGTTGATTGTGTCAGTCTAGTTTTATCACATAGAAAAAACCTTATATCAATTATTGATAATATGTAATATAGATTATAAATGGAAAAAAAAAATTAGCAATACTAAAATGTAAATTTTAATCTATCAAGTGAACATTATTCTATGCTTTTAAAAATTTAAAATGTGATAGGGCATTTTACTTTGCAAAGAAACTAAGAATAGGTAAGTTAAAAATTGTTTTAGGTTTTTTAAAGATGAAATTATCTATATTGGTGATGGTACAGGCTTGGTATTGGGTCCTACCACCCCGCTTAATAATCCCATAGTGTTAAGGGTATCAGGTGCTTTTCCAATATACTATAAACCACATCTTTATTCTTGGCCAAAAACTTGATTCAACTTCCCCCTTGGTGATGAAATACAAGTAGGTAGACCTAAGTAGAATTATTTAAATGCTTATTTGATATTTTTTTGATGTGGTAATTTGAGAGGAAAAAAGTGACTAATATATTTAATTAACCTTCCTAGTTATACTATGTGCACTACTCTAAGCAAACAAACAAATAAATGAAAAATGAATTTGTGGGTTGATTTCCTTTTTTTAAAAAAAAGACATAGTACTAGTTCAATTAGGTAGACCTAGTAGGAAAAGAGTACATAATAGAGTAAATTTGGTTGACTCTATCTATTGAAAAATAGTCCAAAAAATGTAGTTGAGCAAGTCGGCTACATTTCCTAGGATAAAAGTAGTTACATAGCTAAGTCGAGCTAGTCAACTTAATATAATACAAGGTTACAATTTTATAGAATTGAAAAATAATGATAAATACAAATAAGATTTGAATTTTGAAAAATAGTATAAAAATAAATTTTATAGAAGGAAATAATTATGTTGGTTAGAATGAACCTAATAATTAAGATGAATTTTATTGGATCGATTTAGTAATGAATTGAAGATGTTGAATTATTTTTTTAAACTATGTTTTTTCAGATGAGGGTTTAAACCTAAAAGTTAAAATTTTAAAATAGAGTCAAACTAATTGACTTAGTTTACATAAATCTAAATAATTAAAATAACTATGTCGATAGAAATGATTTAGTAGTCTAAACATAACATGTTAAAAAAATTGAGAGACAAGATGAGAAAACTAAATTAATAAGATCGATCTAGTGTGATAAAATTCTAATCATAGAGAGTCAAACAAGATTGACAAGCTTACCTTAGTTATAAAACATGTAAAATAATTCTCTAATTATGTTAATCAGATCAATGGAGTGAAATATGATGTACAAAGAGTATAGAATTGGGTCAACCAGATCGATCCATTTTTCTGTAGAAGATTATGACATGTACATAGAGCTGAACTAAATAGATTGGATCAACTAAGTATTAATACCTATGCATAAACTATTATATTGAATTGAAAAAATTAATCTAGTGGTTTGAATATGAAAATTAAAAATTTTTAAGGGTTACTTCACATTGGATTCACCATAATATATGCAAGTAAAAGTGAAGCTGGTCTAAAAATTGATCCTAACTCAAAAAAGATAAATCAACTAACTATACCACTATAAATTCTTTAATAATTGAATTCATGACCAATATTGATCTACTAATCCTACTTAAGAAATATATTATCATATAATATGGCTAGAGAGGGATCCAAAGCATCTAGTCAAGAAACACCACATAATAACCCTAACTAGTTCTGATAATGCAATAATAAAGTAAATCTAATGTAATTCTAACTAAATATTATGGAATAATGGGGGATAAACATAAATAATAAACATGCAAAGTAAAACTCTAATCAAGTCAATGTAGAGTTCATCTTAAATAAAGAGAGATAATACATTCATTATCCATTATTTATGCAAATATATCTACTAAAATAGAAGAGTGAGTGTTAGGAATACTTATCTTGAATACGAACCCATCAAGCCTTAACCTCTCCCTTGGATAATGGTTCTTTACAAGAGGTTTTATTTATTATTGAAAAATTTAAGGATGGAAAACGGATTATAGTCTAGCCAAGGAACTCCTAGTGAATCTCAATCTTTCACAAGATAAACGTTCTCCTCCAAGAAGCATTAAACCCTAAGCTTTGACTAATCAAATAGAATGAAAAAAAAAAGATAAATAAGTGAAAATGAATGGTTATATCTATTAAAAATGAGGTGAAATAAGGGTATATGTTACCTAATTTGACCCTAAGCCCTTTATAAAATTTAGCTAATGCAGTTAGCCTAGTCAACCTTTTTAGCTAGAAAATAGAGTCATTAGGTCCCAATTTAAGTCAGGCTAAGTAGAATCAGTCATGTATCATGCATTATTCCTAGAACTAGGTCACCCCATTTGATTGCATTCATAAACTAGTAACAAATAGGTTTTGTTTAGGTACAATCTATTTGATGTCGTGAATTACTTATAGAAGAGTGTGGGTGAGGTTTCAAATCTTAATTTGTATTGGTTTTAGGTGTAGGTATAGGGAAAAATAATATTGTGAATGAACAAAGGTATGCCCACCCCTTTCCCAGTATACGCTGTAGGTGTGCACTCATAGAGTTTGAGACTTAATGGGATCTTATAAGAAATAATTCATCAGTAATTGATAAAGTTTAAAAATATTATGTGTATACAATATCAACATTTTTCTATCATCTCATATCTCAATCATCTTAGCAATATATGAAAACTAGTCACCTCTAAAACCCCAAACTCATACTCATTAAACCTATTAATTTGTGTCAGTGCATGTGATCTCTACTCCTATGTTACCAAAATAGTAATGCCTATTGAAAATAACAAATCAGAGCACAATGTCAATCCTAATTTTGGTCTATCTATCAAAATCCTCATTAAAAAAATCATTATGTTTATTTATTACCTTTATTTTATTACATCAATAAGCAAATCATGTCTATTTTCTAATTCACTAGCCTAAATATTTACCCTAGAAAATTCACCAACAACTTCAATGATGTCACTAAACTTGTGAGTTATTTTGATACTAAAACTTTAAATTTCACTCAAGTAATTTCACCACCAACATCGATGAATTTGCTACACACTTCAACAATTTCATTACTAACCATTTAAATTTCTTCATTCCTTATTTTTCATTTTTTGCTATTGTAATTGGTGATTTCACTATTGATAGTCATGATTTCACCAATATAATTATTGATTTTTCTATCCCCTTAACTAATCCCCATATAACCATTTAGCTACCCATTCTAAAAATTTATTTATGACAATTAATGGTTTTGATATCCCCATTGACAAATTTAATGCTCTTGTTGTCAAATCTTCTAATAGAAAATTTGTAAATTTTTTTCACTCACTTTTAAACTACAATAAATTCTAAAAAAT
>JARHVA010001962.1:0-12500 GCA_037957365.1 Torreya grandis | reverse complement strand
ACATGTAGGGGAGAATTACATTAGTCTAATGCCCTCTTTATAGGATTTATTATTTAATTATCATGCACTAATAGTGGGGTATTTGGGGTTAGATCGACACCATGAGCCCACTAACCCATTTTTCTCCAAGGTCACTATGAAGATGGAAAACTAGGGTTTTTCCATTTCATAGGGAGAGACAATATATGACCAGATCTAAATGTACCATAGCAAAGGAAAAATAAAACCTATAATCATATAGGTGGTCACATCCTCTTCCATTAGTTATTCCATATAGGACACCTATATTGAATATAAACACTAGCTTTAACAAAATTTTACTACATTGATGTGTCTACAATTACAAAGGTCAAATTTCCAAAATTAGTTAACTATTCCATAATCATCTTCTAGACTGATTTCTTCATGTTCTAGATCCATCATGGTTATATCATCAAAACCATCTAAGTAATTTTTTTTCTATGTTATTTCCATATTTAACATAGTTGTACTTTATATATTTAGACTATCTCAATTTAATGATTTTAGCATATGTTTACATATGAGTTTAGAATATAATTTTACTACTATAGATGTGATTATCACCCTTGTTCTTTTCATTTCAATATACCACTTTAAATGTATTTTTAGGTAACCCTAACCTATATCACACCATTTTAGGGTTTAAAATTTGGTGAACCTGATCTTTGAACATTAAACCCTAAGTAAATTAGGGCTTTTTGATTTTTCTATTATTAATCTTTGAATGTTATAAAATGTGTAACAAGGATGCATTTATTACCCATTTTGGGTTAAAATGTGTCATAGTTTTTTTGGTTTTCTACATTAGTTTCCTTGTCAAATCTTATAAACAAATTTGTGTCAATCATGACAAGGTTTTAAAGAGAAAATAACACTTGATCTATCTTCAAAATTCCTTTTACAATATTATAGAGCCAATATCTAGATTCCAACATGTATAACATCAACCATTTTTCTTACTTAGGTCTTATTTGAGTGACAACTACCATCTTGCACCCATTATTCATCCATAACTTATAGTAGATTCTATGGTTCATGTTGTTACTACTTAAAGAGGTAAAATTGATCAACCCATTCTACCACCTATTAACATACAACAAGATCCCCCTAAACCTATGCTTGTAATAAAATCTAAGGGATTTGACATTTCTCACCAATTGATAAATATATATTCTAATATTTCAATCATTGATATCCTAAATCAATCTAATAGTTATAAGTATATCCTATTCAAATCATTTCATGAGACACAAGTTCTAAGTGATATTGAGCCTACTTATTTTGCATATATCATGAAATATCTTAAGAAAAATTCCAATCTCATTAACTTTTATCCAATGTATTTACCATATAAATATATTATTCACCAAAATTTACCTTTGTTCATACAAGTGACCATATAAAGTAAATGTATCAAAAGGGTATTTATCGATAATGGATTGGGCCTAAATATTTGTAGCATAAACGTTTTAACTACCATGGCTATCAACACTGATATTACTCAAAAAATGGTTATTCACATAAAAGGGTTTTATAATTCACATATCTCTCCTATTTGTCAAGTCACATTAGATGTGAGTCAGTGACAATGGGAAACACAATAGTTTCCACTACATTTCAAGTAATGTCTCAATCATTACACTATAATTTAATTTTTGGTAGACCTTGGATACATTTAATGGAAGCTCTCCAATCTACACTTCACCAATGTATACAATTCATACTTTATGGGGCCTTATTATCCATGCATGTTAATGATGAGCCTTTCAAATTTTGAAAAATGATACATTCCAAAACTAAGGGCATTCCTATAGTGGTACCACCTCAACAATTCATCCCTCTTGATCATATACATATGTATGAAATATGTGAGTCAATTACAATGACTCATTTATCTCTATATGAAAATAAGGCACTAAATTATGAAGTGCATATATATGCACATAAATAATAAGACTCATTACTAAAAGATCCAATAAAACCATAATATTTTCCACCATTTGAGCTTCCTTTATTGGTCAATACTACGAAAATTGATGGCCATTTTACTGATTACTATGATAATGAAGATTATATAGCTTATCATATGATAGATGAAAAATGTAACAATTAAAATTTGATCTACTTGATCACTTGACACTAACCTATTCGAACCTACAGGTCTTGGCACATATAAACTAAATCCACTTGTATAAATCATAGAAATAAATCCATATAAGGGAAAATAAAAAATAGTAGATGATCATGTAAATAATTATTATTCCATACATCCCTCTTTGTTAGAAACATTTAGTCAACCTTATAAGGTCCAAATACAAGTACATCATGTGAATAAATTGGAGTCTTATCAAAAGTATTCTCCCCATATGCTATAGATAAAAACATAATAGCATACTAAAGACACCATAGTATGTTTATTAGTTGAACACAGAATGATTTCTTTACCTTCTACAAGACATAGATCAGGTAGTAGACTTCTACTCACAAAGGGACTACCATATTGTAATTATCATCAAATCATTGGCCATACTAACCTAGTAATATAAGATCAAAGTATGCATACACATTATGTCAAAAATAGTCAAAAATACAAAAGCCTTATGTTGATGTGGGTCTTATTAACATCCCAAAATTTTAATGAGGTATCCTTTAATTTTTTAGGATATTAATGGAGGTAAACTCCACTCAAAGGCATGATTTGTAGGTATGGGTTAAAAAACCTTGTAGTTGAATAGAAAGTAGATCATGTAGGTTTTTTACTAGGTTTGCTTGTAGTGAAATGAATCCTGATAAATAAATCAAACCTAAGTGAGTGGGATGGATGTTTGGTACCTAATCTAGAGTGGGTAGGTCTCAATCACATAAACTTTGAAAGGAGGGAAGGGTAAAGCAAAAAGTAAGGTTCTATAGTCTCAAGGGATTACTTACTTCGATAGTTACTTTGTGGAAAATTATTTTTAGTACTAATGTTTGTTGTTTATAGCTACTGTACACTTGAAATAAAACATAGTTAGGTACTTTTGGGAAATGGTATAGGAAACTTAGTGGTCTCAACTGAAGGTTACTCCTTTAAGATTTACTATTGCACACCCTTGGGTGGAAGATTAAAGTTTGGACCAAGGTGTTTAAGGTAGATATGGAACACACTAAGAATATTATATTAGAGAGAAAACACTCCTACACACTTTATAATATTAACACAATTTTAACCAATTTATTAAAATCAATGAAACCTGTTAACTTTTAATAGATTTTATGCATCAAATATTATCATATATTAATGATAACAACCAAAATTATCCATATATTTTACACACTTAAATTTAATGCATTAATATAATTAATAAAATTAAACCTTAATAAGATAAATATGGAAGGAAATAACACCAACGTAGTTGTATGAAAATCAAACTTGATTTCTTCTTACATTGATAAAACTTCCAACCCTTTGGAATGTGTAATTAAATGAATATATAAACTTGGGGAGGGGTCACCTCATCCTATAAGTTCATGTAAATTCATAACTAAACTAATCAATTAGAACCTTAGTTCTATTTTTAACATAAAAATTACATGTGTGCATGCTCATAGTTAACTACAACTATATCAAAATAAGTTAGAATGTACAATGCAATGTAACATGTGTATCCTTACAAATAGTTCAGGTAAAATTTTACATTTTTGTTAAGTAAAATTAAACTATAAGTATGAATATTAGTATTATTTACATTTATACATAAAAAATTAGCCTTTAACTAAGGATTATTAGGTACTTGTATGACATTGCTAGTTATTAGAGGCATTAAAGTTATAACTTTCGCCTAACTAGAAGTTAAAGCATTAGCTTTCTTCTTTGCTTCCAACACTTAGAATTGTTTTTCACCAATTCCATGATGGTACCTAATAATGTCCATATTTCAAAATAATTCTTACATGTTTAGGAGGGATAATATTAAGAATGGACCCTAAAAATTACTATAAAATCCTAGTGAATCTTATAATTCTGGTATAATTTCACTAGTAAATATTTGGCAAAATTGTCATGTAGGTATAGATTGACTATTGATTTATATTATCTCTTTCAAAAAAATTATAAATATTTGGTGAATTAAATTTCATATTAAAATCAAGAAATAATGATGAAAAATCTAGGTTAAACTCCTTCCCCAAACACATTCACGGGGCAAATATGCTTGAGGTGGAATAACGATTATGATCAATGGATACCCTAAATATTTTAGAATATTTATTTTCCTTTGACCTATGAAATTGGGGGAAGTCCATCCATTTAAAACACTTACTCAAATTAATAAATCTAAGTAAGGAGGACATTAGAGATAATACGAATGAGAATTGTTATAGACCCATCCCAAACCTAAACCTAAACTCTAAAAAAAATCATCAACACATCAATGCCCAAACAAAAATTCACAATATTTTTTAGGTCTTGTTGATCTCATTACTAATCAAATAATTCCATCCAAAACCTCAAACCTAATTAGGTGTGTATGACTCTGAAAAAATTCATTGCCACATCAATCCCCAAACACACATTCACAATATTTTTGATGTCTTGATGATCTTGTTACTAAGAAAATAATCCTAAACAAATTCAAAAATATTATTGATCTTAGTACTAAACAAAAAATCCCATGTGATAACTAAATTCTGTCTAATATCAAGGGTTTTGATATAAAATAAAAAGGGTTTTCAAACTACAAGAAAATATTTGATGAAAAAATAACATGGTAATAGTTTAAATCCCTTAAAATATAGGCATAATTCATTAAAAGTGTGAAAAAAATTATAGATATATATGGTTTGTAATTCTTACATGGTTTGTAATTAGAATATATACATTATTTAAAAAAAAAATACATTATGATCATGAGGTGTTGTTTCATTTATTTGATTTATTCTTTGTGCATTTTTTAAAATAAGTATCTTACATGTCATTATTTCTCACATGAAATCAATTTCTTGTTTGTTTAAAATAAGTATGTGTTAAAGACCAACTAGATAATGTAATAAATTGTGTATAATAAACATAGTGATAAAAAAATCAGAGTATAAAGTATAAACCAACTATGGGGCCATAGGGTAAGACAACTATGAAAATTGAGGATGACATAATCAAAAAAATATTCAAAACATTTTCATAGTTTTAAAATTAGAAACTATTTAATAACGTCTATGAAAATGTCTTAACCACATCCAAATTAACATTTCAAATATTTTTATTTTAATTAACAAACCATGCCAACCAGAATATAATTATTACCTTAAACATTTAATAACAAAATATAGTATTATCATGAAGATCCAAAACTCTTTTTGTGTAGAACATATGGTAAGATCATGTGCAGTATTTAGTATAAATTGAGTACATACCATAACTCACACTTTTGACATAGTTGGTTGTTCTAATAGGCTCAAAGAAGTTCCTATTAAAAGGGATTGATTACTTAAGGTTGTATCCTCTATAAGCTACACCTTTAAATAAATTGAAAAATGTTTATTTTTAGATATTAAATATCATTTTCCTCAAGATGAACTACTAGATTCTATGATTGTGATGTACCCTTAATATTGGAAAAATGTTAGCTCATCAAATTTTCAAAATAAAATCAAAATCTTGGCCTAAAACTTCTATAATATTGTATATTTTAATTATGAACAAAATAAATGCATTATATATTTTACAAATCTAATGGATTAGTCTATTCGATTTACCATAATAATGTTAGAACAAGTTAAAGTTTTGGACAATGATTTTGAAGATGGATTGATCACTAGACTATGGACTTATTTAATTTTGAGTGAAATACTATGTGATGGTATCTTAAAGTATTTTAATATTAATAATTTTTGTCAAACAATGATTTTGGGCTTAGTGGAAGATGAGAGAATTTATAGTGCATTATCATTTTTAAATTCAAAGTTAAGAAACAATATTGAAAAAAATTGGAAACTTGCTTGAGGCTCTATAGAGCTAGATAAAATGTCATTTATTTTCCATTTGATAGAGATTTATAAATTTGGTAGTCAATATTTGAAAGAAGAGAATTGACTAATATTTCTTCAAACACACTATAATTATGTAATACTAGATCTGAATCCAATATCTTTTGAAGAGAACACAAATAAAAATTATTAAGATAAAAGTGAATAAAATTGGCATGTTGAAATTTGAAATGTAGGTATCCAAAATTTGAGGTTGATCAAGGAAGAAAAAGAAAAAAAATATCGATTTTGAGATTTATTTTATAAGGTCTTTGAGAAAGCTTGTTAAATATAATGTAGAGTATATAAATAATTTAGAGGTAATTTGTGTATTTTTGTTTCTATTTGATTAAGAGATCATGTCTATAATAGTTGCAAACTCTATTATAAATATGCATAAGTATATTTTGGTAGATGGAAATAGAACATTATGCCTATTGGGATAAATGGCTGCATGCATCTGTTAAGGGGGATCATTTAGAGTGAATCATCCACAAGGATGATTCCTCTAATGTGCTCACCTCCATCCTCTATTTCCATGTAAATTCAAAGTGTTAGCAAGAAAATATTTGAGAAAATTCCAAAAGGTAGGGTCATTAGCATCAAAATGTAAGGAAACATGGGTTACCTAGTTAAATAGTCTAGTAAATGTGTTAGTAGCCCTATGACCATAAAAAATTGGTCACCTCAAGAGATACACAATGAAGGAGTAGCCTCACTATGTTGATCATCATCATAAAACCAAATATCTATACCTAAATAATTTGAACCTATATTCCATCCTGACATCTAATAAAATATGCTAAAATAAGTAGTTTATATAACTAAGCTCAAATACTTCCTAATGTTCATGATCTTAAAATATAATACATCAAAATTTTCAATTTGAAACAAAATACAAATAAACAAAATACAAATAATACTTAAATAACCATCATTGTGCATAAAAATTAATCCTTTCATCCTCTTTACAACCATAATAAAATAACAACTACCGACCTAAGAAAATCATGCATTATTCTTTCACAATCCTTATACCACTTTCAAGAAAAGTATAAATAAGCCATAATCAAATACATAAAACTCAAATCAATAAAACTTGTTGACACTGAGTTTCATGTGTGTGTGTGTGTGTGTGTGTGTGTGTGTGTGTGTGTGTGTGTGTGTGTGTGTGTGTGTGTGTGTGTGTGTGTGTGTGTGTGTGTGTGTGTGTCTACACACACACACATGCATACATTGTGTGTGTGTGTGTACACACACACACACCCATAATGTATGCATGTGTGTGTGTGTGTGTGTGTGTGTGTGTGTGTGTTAAAATAAATGCAACTATATCTTCAAAATTTTGAAACCAATATTTCTAATTTTGACCATGTCAAATAATCGAATACTTCTTTTAAACTAAAGTTTATAAAAATTTTCAACAAAATGTTTAATGAAGATAAACCACTATGTAAAAATTTATCATTTATATACTCTAAATTATATTCAACAAGCTTTCACAAAACCCTAATGTTCAATTTTCATGTGTGTGTGTGCATGTGCATGTGCATGTCTATGTGCATGTGTGTGTGTGTGTGTGTGTGTGTGTGTGTGTGTGTGTGTGTGTGTGTGTGTGTGTGTGTGTGTGTGTGTGTGTGTGTGTGTGTGTGTGTGTTTGTGTGTGTGTGTGTGTGTGTGTGTGTGTGTGTGTGTGTGTGTGTGTGTGTGTGTGTGTGTGCGCGTGCGTGCATGTTCATGCATGTGTTCATGTGCATGTGTGTGTGTATGCATGCATGTGTGTGTGCATGCATTATTATTTCACAATCCTTATACCACTTTCAAGAAAATGGTAAATAGGCCATAATCAAATACATGAAACTCAAATCCATACAAATTCATGATGTCGAGTTTCACACACACACACACACACACACACACACACACATGTGTGTGTGTGTGTGTGTATGTATGTATGTATACATTTATATACATACATACATGCACATACATGGACACGTGTGCGTGCACACACACAGATATATATATATATACATGCAACTATATCTTGAAAAATTTGAAACTAATATTTTTCAATTTTGACCATGCCAAATATATATGTATGTAAACACACACACATGTATGCATTTATGTATGTATGTATGTATATATGTGTGTGTGTTTAAATGTATATGTATGTGCATACATACATACATATATACATACATATATACATATACATGTGTGTGTGTAGATGTATGTGTGTGTGTGTAGATGTATATGTATGTGTGCATGTGCATGCACACACGCGCGTGTACACACACACACACACACACACCTAAAAATACATGCAACTATATCTTGAAAAATATGAAACCAATATTTCTAATTTTGACCATGCCAAATAATCAAATACTTCTTTTAAACAAAAGTCCCTAAAATTTTTCAACAAAATCTTTAATGAAGACAAACCATTATTTCATTATTTATCATTTATATACTCTAAATTATATTCAACAAACTTTTTTAAAACATTGATTTTCAATTTTCATGTGTGTTTGTGTGTGTGTGTGTGTGTGTGTGTGTGTGTGTGTGTGTGTGTGTGTGTGTGTGTGTGTGTGTGTGTGTGCGTGCGCATGCGTGCGTGTGTGTGCGCGCACATGCACACATGTCTATATGTGTGTGAGAGAGAGAGATGAGGACCACTTATAACACAATCAAATTAAGATAATAATTATATTTTAGTTTAGGGTTTAGATTTTTGAAATTGAAATAAAATAATATTTTAAAGGCCAATATGGATATGGTTAAGACATTTTGGCAAACCTTATTATATAGTTCATAACCTTAAAACTATTAAAATATTTTGAATATTTTTATAGTTGGTTTATTATTTATAATCTTTGATAACTATGAAAAGTGAGGATGACATCATTGAATAAATATTCAAAACATTTTCATATGTTTAAAATTAAAAACTATACAATAAGGTTTGCCAAAATGTCTTAAATACATCCATATTGGCCTTTCAAATATTTTTTTATTTAAATTAACAAACCATGCTAACCAAAATATAATTATTACCTTAAACATTTAAAAATAAAATATAGTATGGTCATGAGGCTTCATGACTCTTTATGTGTAGTACATGGTAAGATCATGTGTAATACTTAGTATAAATTGAGTACAAACCACAATTCACACTTCAAACATGTTAGCAGAACTTATTATATAGTTTGTAATTATAAAACTACTAAAATGTTTTGAATATTCTTTGGCACCATTTTTAAAATTGAGTAAAACAAACATGTTCTTTCTTCTATATGATTTTAATAACTAAAATACTAAATAATAAATAATAAATAATTTTCAAACATAATGTCTATTTTATTTATGGCATTGAATTCAGTGCAGGTGAGATTAAAACTACAAGGATCAAGGTTGAGGTCTTGACCCATTTTTATTTCATAATCCTCATGTGAATTTAAACAAAATGGTAAATAGGCCATAATCAAATACATGAAACTCAAATCCATACAAATTCCTAGCCCTATGAGTTTCATATATATATTTCTAAAAATATATGGAACTATATCTTCAAAAATCTGAAGCCAATATTTCCAATTTTGACCATGCCAAATAATAAAATACTCATTTTGAACAAAAGTTCCTCAAACTTTTTAGCCAAATGTTTAATGAATACAAACCACTATGTGAAAATTGATCGTTTATATACTCTACATTATCTTCAACAAGCTTTCTCAATTTTCAAAACCCTAGTGTCCAATTTTCATATATATAGTGTAGTACATACATATATTTGTGTGTAAGGACCACTTAAGACACAATCAACTTAAGGTGATAATTATATTTTTTAAAGTTTTTTCATCTTTGTTTTTCATAAAAGTATCTTCCATATCATTATTTCTCATAAGAAATTAGTTTCTTATTTGTTTAAAAGAAGTATGTGGTAAATATCAATTAAATAATATATTAAATTGATTATAGAAAAAAATGTGACAAATCAAGGTATAATATAGAAATAATAAACTTACTATGGGGCCATAGGGAAAGACTATAAGGATCACTTAGGAAACAATAAATTTAAGCTAATAATTATATTTTTTAGTTATGTCATCCTTGGTTTTCATAGTTATCTTGCTTCATGGACTCATAGTTAGTTTATTATTTATAATCTATACCTTTATTTCCTTTAAGAAATAATGGAATGAAAGATACTTATTTTAAATAATGCACAAAAACCAAAATGAACTATATTATGTGGTTGGTCTTGACCACAAAGTTGTTTCTTTCAAATAAACAAGAAACACATTTCCTCTAAGAAAATATATATATCACTTAAGAAACAATAAATTTAAGGTAATAATAATATTTTTTTTAGTTATGTCATCCTTGGTTTTCATAGTTTTCTTACTCTATGGCCTCATATTTAGTTTATTATTTATACTCTATACCTTGATTTTCTCTGAGAAATAATGGAATGAAAGATACTTCTTGTAAACAATGAACAAAAAACAAAATGAATTATATTATGTGGTTAGTCTTTACCACAAGGTTCTTTTAAACAAATAAGAAACTGATTTCCTTTGAGAAATAATGGCATGCAAGATACTTATTTTAAACAATTCACAAAGAACAAAATGAATTACATTATTTGGTTGGTATTTACCACATAATTTTTTTAAATAAACAAGAAACTAATTTCTTCTAATAAATAATGGCATTCAAGATACTTCTATTAAACATTTCAAAAATAACAAAATAAATTATTTTGTCTGGTTTGCCTTTACCACATACTTATTTTAAACAAACACAAAACTCATTTCCTCTGATAAATAATTGCATGCAAGATAATCCTTTTAAACAAAATGGATAAATGCAATAGATCCTTATGATCATTTCAACCATATTTATGACTAACCCAAAAATACCCATTTCATAGATTTTGAATTTAAGTAAAATATTTGTAGATATACATAAAATTTCTTAGAAAACCAATATGCATAGTGTTTTGATCAAATATCTTAAAATAAATGTTTTTCAGGGAACCTATTATTATATTTATTAATTTGTAGATAGATGATTTTACATGTAAACAACTTATCTCAATATTTAAAACTAAAAAAAATGTAAATCTATACCTTTCAATCACAAGGAAACCAACTTAGAAGTAAAATATTTATAGATATACATAAAATTTCTAAGAAAACCAATGTGCACAGTGTTTTGATCAAATATCTTAAAATAAATGTTTTTCAGGGAACCTATATTATATTTATTAATTTGAAGATAGATGATTGTACATGTAAACAACTTATCTCAATCTTTAAAAATAAAAAAAATATAAATCTATACCTTTCAATCACAAGGAAACCAACTTATAAATCATATGTGCCTTAATTTCCAACCTCTCATCCCAATCTTCCAACTACCAAAGCTTCACTTCCACTAATAGCTTGCATAAATAACAAGAAGAATCAATAAACCATCACATAGGTATTCAAGAAAATTATATTAATCCTTTAGATTATTTGTTAAACTAACATTAAATTTTGCCTTAGGTCCCCTCAATATGTTCGTGCTAATTCACTAAAAATGGGGAAAAATCTAAACCATGATCCCTATAAATTTAATTCCACCTTAATTACATTCAACTCTAGAAATAAAATAAACATTAGGTTTGGAAATTATTTATTATTATGTTTGTTATTTATTAAATCCATATAGAAGTAGGAACATGGTTTTTTTTAATTTAGTTTTGTAAATGGTTCCAAAGAATCTTCAAAACATTTTCATAGAATAAAACATAATTATTACCTTAAGCTTATTTTGTCCTAGGTGATCTCTCTCTCTCTCTCTCTCTCTCTCTCTCTCTCTCTCTCTCTCTCTCTCTCTCTCTCTCTCTCTCTCTCTCTCTCTCTCTCTCTCTCTCTCTCTCTCTCTCTCTCTCTCTCATACACACATCTAGGTATTTTAGACTAACCAATACATATCTCGTATAATTTCCTAGAAAATTAGACCCATAGATGTATAGTAATTATTTAAAATTTATGTCCTAAAATAGGATCAAGTATAATCTATAAGTCAATTTGAAACACATGTATAAGAGATTGTATAAAATTAATGCTATTTGACCTATCTATATTTTCATAGAATTTGTTATTTTCAAAATAAAAAAACCTCCTTATAGCCTTTTAGCAATAATAGCTTCTAAAATTTTCCCTAATTTTTAGCCTTTGTATGTATGGAATTAATTATGACTACCTCTACCTCCATGCCATTTTTATATGAAAAAAATATCTCATCTTATATTTATTTTAATGTCTTTCCTTATATGTTTTGCTTGAAGCTTTTTGAACCTTGTTTGAGGTATTATTCAAAATTGTCCTTGTTAATGAGTTTACCTATGGAATCCCTAGTTTGTGAGAGATTTAACTCCTCTAAAATATATAAAATAAGAGATTCATTCTCTACAT
>JARHVA010001961.1:2902500-2920000 GCA_037957365.1 Torreya grandis | reverse complement strand
ATAATCTTGGATTTCCCAAATGAGTTTAGATGCATGGTATAAATAAATTCAAGGAAGGAACAATGACCCCAAGTATTTCTTCAAGTTTGAGATGGAGCCCATGGGTCATACAGGGAATAATAAGATGAATTTAAATAATTAATAAACTGATTTAGAATTGAGATCAAAATGTATAAAGATGAAGACTTAGTTAATAAAGATAATTGAGATAACTAAAATAAAGTGAGAGGATCCAATGATCTAAGAAGCCATGTTTAAAGAGAGCATGGAATGAAGAAAAAAGGATCTCAAAAAATAAAAAATACATAGAGCAAAATTTCTAATAAAGAAGAGGGAATCTAAAATAGAGTTCAAATACAAGGGTAGTTTGATATTATTATTATGAGTTTAAATGTTCTATAGAGGTAAAATAACTCATAGAGCTTGATATAATTTAATAGTCTTGATAGTAGTGACTGAATGGATTTTCCTACACCAGCTGATCTATTTATGAGTAGAATTATTTTTCAAAGTTATATAGTATAATGCCTATTTTAGTGTTCCCCTTTCTAATGTATGATGTGTATATATCATTAAATGATCACCAGTCATTTACCTATTATTTCAACTAGTGAATCCTTATAACTTGGGAAATTAATGAATACAAGACATATGGATAGAAGTAGGTGGATTGAAACATTTTATAACACATGTAACCACCAAATATCTCTAATAATTCACATGTTGATACATTGAATAAATTTCTTGTTTTTCAATTCAATTCAAATTAGGTATGTTTTTCATTGCCTTGCCATTTCTTCAGTACTTTTATCATGTTATTATCTAATCTTCAATATATGGTTGGTTAAATACATGATTGTACACTCACTTTGTATAAATTTACATCACCATCCCCCTATTTTTTATAAAAAAAATGATGAAATCCACATACTTCTCACCCTTATCCTATGTAGATTTTATGTGTATAGTTATGCGGTGGGTTGTTATGAAATTTCAAGTGATATTATACCCCAGAGGACACATATAATACACCAAACATATATTAAAAGTATTTATTCTATTGAATGACTGGCACCCATCAGAAAGGGATATACAACTTCCAAGGTGGAAGCATTTTTGAAAGGATAATTTTCACGATACACATAAATAAAATATGAAGTAAAACATATATGTGAATACTTATTATTTTTAATTGATTTAGATCATGATGGTGAGGGGTAATGATAAGTAATTTAAACTAATATTTTACCCTAGAGGGCCCATATTATAAAATAAACTTGGATTAAGGGTAGATAATTGATTTCAATGACTTACATGCATTAGAAAGAGGTTTGTATCTTGTAATGTGATAACATATTAGATTAGAAAATCTTAATGACAAACAATAAACTAATAAAAAGTAAAACATGTATATCAACATCAATTATTTTTAACTAAGTTAGCTGATGAAAGTTAATGGTAATACTAGGGAATTTCATCTAATAATTTACCCAAGAGGGCCCATATTATACACAAGACTTCAATTAAAGATAGATATTTTCCATTGAATTTATAGGTTTGTGAATATAGTAGGGGGAGTAAATGCACATCAATAGGGTTCAAATAGGGTAAGTATGTTATGCACATGTGTAATTTAGGTTCATTTATATTTCCTCTATTTGTCCCCAAACATTTAATCTAATATATTTATAATACCTCTTGATCATTCATGGTGACTCAACTGCAATAATATGAAAGGAGAATACGATCTTTGTGGGAAAGTCCTTCATGAGTCTATGGAGTCTTTATGATAAGGATATATTTTTTTGGTTTGGTAATTTGGGATTTTGTATATAAAAATAGTGTAATTTCTTAGTGTATTATATGGTTTATCTTGTTTACAATATCACATGAAATATCCTATCATTGCCTCTAATCATAACTACCCCACTCAATTTGAAATATTTCACAAATTTCAAACTATACAGTAGCAAAAATCCAATCAAATTCCACCTTTAAATTTGTTTACCCATGGAAAGGGCATGACCCATATTCTCACATGTTAGATTTTATTATCATAGAGGCATCATAATTATTTCAAATAATTCTTGGAAAACATGTGGTTTCAAATAACGCTATGTTTCAGGATATGCATAAAAAGGTATCAATATTTTACAAAAGGTAAAATGAATTAAATTAAAGGAAGAGTACAATGACTCATAAAAGTATATTAATTATTATATATTAATGAGCTAAAAATTTATATATGATTTGATTTATACTAATATAATCTATGTATTATAAATTTATGAACTATTTTTATGATATCAATATCTAAATAAAAATATGTATTGAAAGAGTATTAAAAATGGTCTTTTTCATGTCAATAAAAATGTGATCAATTAACATGTTATGATATGATTATTGTTTGATTTGGTTGAAAATACATGATAATATAATATATTCATATACCATTGTTATTATATTATGTGGTTAAGGATTTTATAGGTGACACCAAGAAAGATAGCCTAAGCTTAAAACTGATTTTTTAAATTTATCCATTTCTATTTCAGCTAACATGTCATAAATCTATGGATTCAATTCTTCATTTTATTTTTAATGTATTTTTTGACTACCTTGAACATAATGTAAATGTTTATGCAGTGGTAATTATGGTAAATATAGTATATATTGCATACTTATAATTTTCACTCAAAGACATGTATCTTTCATTTGCATGATTTTATCTAAGAAGTGTTTTCTATTCATTTGTGGTGTATATTCTCATTTTAAGTGTATTATATTACAACCCTTAATGTATGAGAATTAAATCTACAAACTATTCATATAACCTTGGATCTACATGTTACTCATCTACCCCGACAGTCACATTAAACAAATATATTTATAGAATAGAGGAATATTGGTCACATTATAGACATTGTAACCTCAATGTTTTGTCTCCATATCATTTGCATTTCAATGTTTATTTTAGTTGTGAATTCCAGATGAAGCCTTATCATAATCAAATCAATGTCATGTTGTCCTTGTCAACCCTTCATGATAGCAAATATGTAATCAATGCACCCACCACCTTACAATATTTATACCCTTTTATGATGTATCATTAATAATTATACATTTAGTAAATCCCCTATTGAATCCCTAAAATGCTTACCATGATTCCAAGTGATGACATCATAAGCCCTCAAAGGTCTTCATACAGGATAACATGATACTATTTGATTGTAATAAAGATCTATGTCTGACATCCAAGTTAAATCAAGATAATAATGTCAATGATATGGATAAAAACAATTAAATTTCATAATATTTTATTTAAAATTATGTTCACACATGCATCCAATTATAATACCACGTATAAAAATTACAACATGGCCATACATAACCTAAAAGTGGAAAAAAGTTTCAAAGTGAATTGGGTGGTGATGATAGGGCACAATGATTGGGTGTTTCATGTGACATTTTACAATATATAGGACCATACCATTACCATCTCTTGAATCACATACCATGCACCCACTACTCAAGGGTTAGTAGTTTTATTGACTATATTTTATTTGATTATGGAAAGAATTGACATCCAATATTTGAATTGAATCAACAATGCACTAAATTTGATACGGAAGAAATATAGCAAGATTATGCAGTTGATCTCATTTTTTAAATTTTAGTTGAAGTGTGTACCAATGGTTTTGTAAAGTGTATTCTAAATGGATACATAAGATGGCATCACTCTAGATATTATATGAATGTCATGGTACAAGAATGAATAGTTAAGAGATAAGGTGGTGTATTGACAATTGTTACCATATGATAGGGAGATTTTATAGGTTTAATTATCATGAAGAAGGGGGTATCTACATTATATGGATAAAAGGGAAATATAATCAAGAAATTAATTCAAATCCATACTAGTGTTTACATTACTCATCCAAGAAGTATCAATGTTCGATGTATTAAATAAAATAATTAAGAATCGATGTGGCTATAATTCAGTATGTAAACACATTATTAAGAGTCAAATTATCTAATCAGCTATACTATAGTAATTATAAGTCGCATCCTCCCTTGAGATGATAAAATAGGTCCTAAAAATGCATAACTCCACCTTGTCAACATGTAATGTTATCGATATCACAAAGTATCTCTCCCATGATGACCACTCACTAGTCTGAAAGGATTGCCTTCTATGCTATTACACACTTAAGGGAATTTGTGGTAGAGATATATTCTCCTCAAATCACATTGATGCCATCCACCATCTCTAAAGGGTGCAATTTATCTATGTGATAAATATGATCGACAAATATTCCTTGTATGGATTTTCCATAGACATTGGTCATGTAGTATTATTTATGAGACTTACACGTTAAACTACATAAAATGTTTGAGTTAATTATTAGATTTAGATGCCTTTTTTTTTACTGAAGATAACCAATCAAATGATCTAAGTGTCCTATCAAAACAACTATGATATCCTACACCATATGTCTAGTCATGGCACAGGTAATATCTCTAAAATCCCATGTGGAAGAAAATGATAGGTTAAAAAAACTTTAGCTCTTACAGTCAGATATAAGGTGAATCTTTGAATAATTCGTCATAATTTAATGCTTCTAGAATAATTATAAATATATTATTTAAAATTTTATAAAAATATATATATTATATATGGCTTTTTTTATCAAATTTGAGATGAATCTTTGCATACTTCTTTGGAATAGATTACATCTAGCATAAATATTAATATATTATTTGATACTTTAGAAAAAATATATAGATTCTATAGAGTAAGGATGATGGTATTATTATTTTTAAATAAATTAATAATAATTTATATTTTTTAAATCAATTAAACTTATAGTCATGGATTTATATCATTAGTATCATTTTTAAAAGTGTTCTTATTTTCAATATATAAAATATATTTGTATTTTTTGATAGTAATAATTAGACTCTTTAATTTAAGTTTATTTAAAAAATAATGGCCTAAAAGGTTTAAAATATGTTGCATAAATTATATGATATTGTAATAGCTAACTATCATGCTTAATAGAAAAAGAAAGAATTGTAATCCAATTAGAATAGATAACATGCATTTGACATTTCATCCATCAGTATAGTAAAGTTCTAAAACAATTATTAAAAAAAGAATTAATGAAATGGATATAGTAGAAGGTGCTTGGGATCTTAGCATAAAACATATGTAGATATTTATCTATTAATTAATTAGAATATCAAAATTAATAAACATATATATTTTAAAATTAATTTAGATATATACATATTATTAGTCTTTCTGAATGTAGAATTATAGAAATCAATTCTGAATTAATTAAGTTTTGTTATGTCTAATCATTTTTATTTTGAATTAACTATTTTTTGTTTAGCATATTCCCCATGTGTTATTTAAGAATATATTTTTATTCCTCAATACAATTAAATATAGTTAATGTGAAATGACTATAATAAATTTTTATTTACATATGCTAAGACCATTGATATTTTATTTTGCATATTTTGAATAGAGTAACACAATATATTTTTCCTTAATATAAATTATGTTTAAGTATTATTCATACTTGTTATTACAAAGTATCAATTCAATCAAATAACATAAAAAATAAAATCCCCTTCATAACTAGATAACAATAATTTAATAATTTACATGTGTACACTTTATCACTAAAATTGTAGTTAAAAAATGGAGACATGATATATTGAAATTCAACATGAAAATTTGGTGGGGATGTGCATCCATGTCACTAATACAAATGCATTCATTAAAAATAAAACTATCCTACAAGTAACATATAATGGTTTAGATGCTTCTATGAGATGGAAAATACCAATATGCAAATGTTAAAATGTTGACACTAGGATTCACTAGACTAATTACTCTTTAGAAGGAGAACAAGCTCAAATAAAAATATGAAGGAGATTGTCAACATCAAACATGTAGATTAAATATATCTCAAGAATTTGTCCCTAGTGATAATGGGATAGTAAAAAATACAATAATAAAGGGCTGAACATGGATCACACACAAATGAAAGGAAAAAATGCATGACGCTTAATACATATACAAAATAAGTCCCATTTAATAAACAATATCATCAAGTGATACAAGAAACTATAGATGTTTTTGAATATGTAATATTTTTAATAAGAGATACATCATCTAAAAATATATATTAATAACAATATCCTCCAAAAAAATGATCATAAAAAATCAAAATGAGAAATACATAGTTGAAAATGTTGAGTGGTGGAGGAACCTCACCTATAGAGTCTTCATAAGGAATGTTATTCACATCACCAAAAATGAAAAATAAACATCAAAAACGAACATGAATGTGGAATAACATGCATAATATGAGTGGGTGGAATGTAAATAGTACAATAATGAGAGAAAACATCCACAACAGTATTAGGTGGATCATGTAAGAACATTATAGTCTTAGGTTTCCTAGGTCTAGGTGAAGGTGTAAAAGATATCATATGTAGCTCACTATAATCATAAACAGTGGAATAAACAAAAAGTGGAGATCTATCAAAATATACCAAAGAAACATCTACATCATAACAAATGTCAATCTATACGATCCACATAAAAAGGTTATATGTGGATAATAATACCCTATAGATGTTTACCAATTCTGATAGGTATAGTAGTATAACCAATGCAACTAATCATTGGAGAGAGAAAAGTAATGGTGTGACTCTAAAAATTAGTAATCATATACGTAGGTAGAACTAAATCGGGATATACATAATGTACAATAATAGTAGACCCTAAGCGTTATCTAAAATAATAGGAAAAATAAATACTGAGGTGCTCAAGATTTGGTAGATCACATTATAGAAGTGCATGAAGTGGATGCATACCAAATTCATTAATACTACATGATGGAATAAGAACATCAGTGTCTAACATATTAGATTGATGATGTACACCAACTAGTTTCTTCTATAAGGATCATATGAGAGCATATTTTCAATGAATCAGGGAGTGCAAAAAATAAATTTGGTTCATTAGTTTCTTATTTGCTTCCTAAAGTGCTTATGAATAGGCCATAAGATCAATCTTTTGGTGAAGCTCTAGGATGGTATTATTAATATTAAAAGCAAAATCAAGAATAAGAGTAAAAAATAGGATTCACTCTAAGAGGCCATGATTGAAACCCCCTAGATTTATTTAGTTGAATTAGATTCACTCCCTTAATGAATCAGAGTGTATAGAGTAGGTGGAAAATCATCCTATTTATTTTACATGAAAATATGTTGTCACATGATTGCATGATGCTAAGTGGCTCAATAATCCAAGCATCTTCACACTTTCGATCATCATAATGCTGATGGGTGGCATTATACTATTAGATATTATTATGCAGTTGGATGGCACTATGCCATTAGGTAACATAATGTTTCCACAAGAACATACAACTGCATGATAACATGATTTTTCATGACAAGTTTTAGTCATATGATAATATACCATCATGTAACAATATGATATTGTGTGATAATATGTTGCCACATGACAATATGCTATCACACGATAATATGCTATTGCATGATAACATACTATTACAGTATAGCATACTATCGCATGACAATATTCTATCATGAAATAATATATTATCATAAAAATATACTATCACATGATAATATACTTTTCCATAACAAGATATTACCATGCAGTAACATGATTCCATTTAAGATCATGCTACCATGTAACACCATAGTTCCACATGAAATAAATCTACTACATAGCATCATGTTGTTGTGTGACATCATGTTGGCATGTTGTATCAAGGTCTTGCATAGAACCATACTCTCATGCATCACAACAGTATCACATGATAGCACATTTCACAACCTATCATGGGTCACTGATCATGCCAATCAATTTCTATGGTTCCCCTCTTTGCTTATAAATACCACTACAATGACCTCATTTTTACACTTTAGTTAAAATATTTTCTCAACCTACCTACTTCCAACTCAACCTACATACCTCCAACTCAACCTACCTACTTTTAACTCGACTTAACTATTTTTACCATGTTTGTTTTAGGCTTCCAATGGCCTCAACATCTATGGAAATGTATATTTAATCAGGGTGGATCCAAAACTATGTTTTCTAAAATCTATTGTGCCAAAAAAAAAATTATATGTTGGAGCAACCTGACTCCTTTGTTGACTGGGTTGATCAATACCAACTTAAACTCTTGGTGAAAATACCTCAAAATGATATGACTATCGATAACACCCTAGTATGATCTCTGGTTAGCTATTTTAACTATAGTGTGAACTATTTCTACATATGGTTAAATAATAAAATAATATCCTTTAGCACCTCTCCATTGGATATCCAAAATTTAAAAGGTCTTCTACATTATAATGAGAGTCTAATTATCATGAAGGTTTTCTTATCTGGTGTCAATAAATATTACATGGAGTCAATCTAGAAAGTGTCCATTGACCTCATTAGTAAGTCAACATTGAATTTATTAATGTAATTAATATTTTTAATTATACCTGAATAATTTATTATAAATAGTTCGGTATCCTAATTAAATTACATGTTTTATTTTTATGTTTTCATTATAGATAGTCAAAATCAAAGGGAGATCCCCATTGAGAATAATACCAATCCATTTCTCAAATATATTATCCTTTTTTTCAAGCAAGAATTGTTTTATAGGGAAGTCCATCACACATTACCTTATGGGATATTTACTATATTCTTCATTATTTTTTAGGTGTTGTATCTGATTGGTACATATTTATATCTGTCAGGATTAGGGTGGATTTTAATTTTGCTCTCTCAAATGACACTTGTACCATTTCATCTGATAACTGTATTATGGCCTTTTACTTTGAGGCCTTATCTGAAATCTAGAATTCTAAAATTCCCACTACCCTCCATCAAAACATGAACTCTAATGCTTTGATTATTGAGGAATGGGAGCTAATTTTATTTTTTCTAAGTCTCATTTTTTGCTTTATATATATTACAAATTTTAATTTTTTTCACATGTTATTTGTTACAAGTAGGAGTGCATGTTTATTACATAAGAAAATAGGTATAAATTAAAGGTCAACATGCTAGAGAGGTCTCTGGTGATATCCTATCTATAGAGTCTTTGTTTAATTCATTTCAAATTGTGAAAAACCCAAGAACTGATTATATTTCATCTTCACTTCCACGTTCTCCCAATATTCTTTTAATGTCTTTTTTTTGTTTTATTCAATGGAATAAAAAAAACATTAACATTGTTTTTTTTGTAGTTGACTCTCTACATGTTGTTATTGAGGATTCTTTCACATAACACAATCAGTGTTTTCAATTACAACTTTATTTTTGATTTGAAGTTTGTAACAATTTGCTAGTTAATTCATAAGATAAATTACATATTTTGTAGCCATAGGTTAAACCACCAATGTCTCTCCTATAAACATAATGAGAAGCTAAGAGCCAACTCCCACAAGGCTACTAAGAGGGTAAGAGATAACTCTAGTAAGGACAATCAAAATGGATAAGGTAGTCACCTCGATTAGTAAGACTATTAACATATTAAATTTGAATTAACTTTAATTTTAAGTCTTCAAATTTACCATTTTTAAATATATTTTTTTCAATCCAACTAACATCTTTCAAGAGACCAATAAGTATGCCATAACCTCCAGTACCCATAATCTCCACTACCCATCCAGATTTAGAGAAGAGGAAATAACATCACCCTCCTTTCATAAAGTGAAGGAACATAGTAAATTTTTTATTTTCCAAATTTCTCTATTGGTGGCATATCAAGTGCATAGGGTCTTACATGTTTATAGTAGATTGATCTAGACGATGATTTTTTAGGAACTTAATGTAATCCCTCAATTTTTGGTAGATTCAATCCAAAAAAATATATTCAAATTGATAATTTGTATTCACAAGTTCTTCATACCACTACCTCTTCCCCACCCTACACAAATAATTTTAATTCCTCTTAGGATTCTCTTACTAATTTTTCATTAGATAATATAGTTTCAAAAAATATACAATCTAATTTGAGGGATGGTGTTATTGATGAATTTAATGATTTAAAAAAATGAGAGATAAGGGAAAAATAAATTATCAATGAATTAAATCCATGTTATCACAATCACTCCAAAAAAGTGAATTTATTTTCTCTTGTTCAAAATAAACCCTCAAATATTGATGGATTATTCTAACAAGCTCAATATAGATTGATCTCTATGGACAATGTTTACAATGATAGGATTTTAGAGATCATGATAAATATGTTAAAAAAATTTAATGAAGAAACCCAAGCATATTTTAATAAATGGGTTAAAGATATCAACCTTGTTACCATTACACAAGTAGACAAGGATAAAGTTGTGGTAATTTTTATTTATTTGTAACATCTATTTTGATTATTATAAAACCTTTGTATGTGCTTGACACTTATATATTATTTGTTGTTTGTAGGCAAAATATAAAAATTTGAATCAAGAAGCACATCTTCTTTATATACATTTGAAAAATGCGAAGAAAAATATTTCCTCAGTGATTGCATTGAAGGAAACATTGGTTCTATTAAATAGATAAAATAATAGTTTGAAGAAAATAATTGAAGAGAATTGTATAGATCTAAGCATTTTATTGAAGATAAAATTAGATACGAATCCTACAATTCTTTCAATAAAGGATGTAGTGAATGAGGAGAGGGTGATTCTTGAACAAATCAATTCTGTTGTAGAGGATCTTCAGAAGGAAGAGATGATAATAGAGGATCCACAACCATAGATAGGTCAAAACAATAGGGTTTTCATGGGTGGAGATGACAAGTAGCAAGGGGATAGAGAGTGTCCACAAGCAAAATGTTGATTTGTTTTAATTTATATCGTTCAAAATTATAGTTTATATTATTTAAAATAGTTTATATAGAGAGTGTCCACAAGCAAAATGTTGATTTGTTTTAATTTATATTATTCAAAATTATAGTTTATATTATTTAAAATAGTTTATATATATATATGATATATTATGTTCAAGTTTATATATTATATGGAAAAAAAAGCATATTAAGTATTCTATGTAATTATACTATTCTAGTAGTTGTAGATTTGAATTCATTTTTATATTATTATACCATTATACTAGTTCTAGCATTTTAGTGCATGGTCATAATGTTATAGTAGTTGTATCATTGAATGCATTATTAAACTATTATATTAATTGTTGCATTAGATGCATTAATTGTGGTGCAATTTGAAAATATGCAAATCCAACTATAGGAAAAATATTTTGAGTATTTTTAGGAAAAATAGCTTATTGTAGAGTAAATATTTTATGAAATTATACTATTCTATTAATTATAGTATTGAATGTATTATTAGTGTTATATTTTTCTAGTAGTTGTAGATTCGAATGTGTTGTTACACTATTCTACTAGCTGTAGCATTGAATTGATTGATTATGGTGGAATTTGGAAATATGTGACCCCAACTTCAAACTATAAGAAAAATATTTACTATTTGTTTGTGTAGTGGTACTAATGTAAATGTTTAATATAATAATTATGGTTAAAATAATATGCATGTATAAAAATAAATATTAATAATTAGAGTTTTAATGGCAACAGAAGTGGTGTCCTATGGTGCATCATGCATGTCTAGACATAAGGCTTGTATGCTTCAATGAATTCTATAATAAAATGCTTTGTAAAATGTTAATGAGAATTATGATTGATAATTAATGAACCACATGCATTGGAAAGATAATTTATTATTTGTAATACACAAAATTTTAATAGGACAAAAAATGTCTCAAGTATAATGTATTGAATAAGATTCATGATATAACTTTTACGAAATAGATTATAGAATATAATGTATTTGACAATGGAAAAAAATATATATATATTTCAAAAAATGTTAATTTTTATAGTTATCAAACTAAATTTTGGGCAACTGAAACAATCCTCAATAAATTTTCTCATTGTAAGTGTGATTTTCATCTACCATACATGTTTCCTATTTAGTCTTGGTATTATCATCTAGTGCATTGGTAGTTGTATTAGTCATACAATGGTTCAATGAATTCTATAAGGAAAAGCTTTGTACAATGTTAATGAGAATTATGATTGTTACTTGATGAATGACACACATTGCAAATATAAAGTACTATTTGAATTATAAAAAAATTTAATAGGATAAAAAAATATTAATTATAATGTATTGAATAAGATTCATTAATGTAAAATCCAATAAATAGATTATAAAATTTAATGTATTTGAAGATGGAAGAATAAAAATATTTTAGAAAACAATAATTTCTATACTTATCAAACTAAAAGCTGGGCAGTTGAAACAATCTTTAAGAAACTTGCTAGGCATATTTGTGATTTGCATCTACCATGCCATTGCTATATTTAGTCTCGATATTCTCATCCTCTGTATTTGTAGCTGTGTTAGTAATGCCTCTTCTTTCTACTAGAGAAATCCATATTTATACTACTTTGTTGTATGGAAACTTGTCCACAAAAAAACATAAAACATATAGTCTCAAGAATGTCTCTAGATTTTTATCCAATCTATTTCTAAATTTTGACTTCATCAAAGATAATGTACTAAACACTCACTCATCTTCTATAGAACCCAAAATCATTGTTTCAACATGTTCATATAATCTAAAATATATGAACTCCACTAAACTACTCGGATAATTTTTTTTCCATAGATGAGTAATGGAACCATTTTCTATTGGGTCACATAAACACTAAAATTAATCCATCATTGTAATCCAAAACTATGTTGATTGAGCTATCAGTAATTATTTATTTAAAATACTATTAATAAAAACTCCAATCACATATATAAATTTATAGAAATGCCTTACAATTTTACTCATGTATTTATGAAATAATGCGTCGATCTATTCTTTACTATTAACACTATTTAAAAAAAATGGGATTCATAACTCCTATGCCATCCAACAAATCATCCATTTGAAAATGTTCTTTGATCTCAATGGCTAAATTTCATGAGATTTTTCTCAATTTAATTCATGTTTTAGGTAAATTAGTATTATATGGTAATTAATTCATAGGTACATCTTCAATCTTAGTGCCCACAACTTCATGTATTCTAGAGCATATGTGCATTGGGATCTCAATGCCATTTACCACAACATAAAGATGATCATTTATATTGAATTTTAAATAACTCTCTGGATTCTAAAAATCTATCAAATTTTTTAAGGTTCTAAAGACAAGTCCATAAAATATGTATAGTTCTCCTTATTATGCTTTTCCATATTATGCTTTGATAATTTCTCCATTCTCAACAAGGTGTTTTTATTACTTCTAATAATTTTCATATTTATGTGCATATCTTACATCCATGCATTCTTTTCCATTTTTCTATCTATGTGTTCTTATTATTTGTCCATCCAAGTGTTTCATGGATATATATACTTTTCTATAATGTTTCTCAATTGTGTCCAATTTAAGTTGCATTATATATTTTCTTTCCAACATTCCAACTGAAAATTATACATCTACATTCTTTTGGTGGATCATTACCATTTTTCAATTCTATAGGTTTTATAAAAACATATTTTGTAGCTCAGTCAACTTAAAAAGACCTTATTATCCATGTACTTCTCTTCCTCTATCAACTTTTTAAATTGAAATTTTTAACAATATTTGGTATCTAAAAAGAACTATATTTGTCTTGTGAAGTCCCCAGAGGAGTGTGTTCTAGGGAGGTGCCTAGAGATGTGTTTTGTAGTGGTGGCATTTCATTAATAAAATCTTTAGGTGGTGAGAATGTATTGGGATTAAGTCTTTCTAATGAAATAGCGTCAATATCCATGTCAATTTTTGCATTGAAATGGTTTTACATTTATTCTATAGTGAAAAAAATTAGTTAATATTATTTTTAAAATATTTTGAATTACTTTTATTCGAAGTGCCTACTATTTGCATAGTCCTCTTTCCTATATTTTTGAAAAAAAACATGATATTGGATTTTTTTTGTATTTGATTTGGTAATTGACCCTTTTTGTTACCTCATGATACTAGATTTTTTTTCTATGTAGTTTATTGTCACTAGCTTCTCCATTATTGCTAGGCATCAGGGTATGGTCATATATTATAGTGCTACCAGGTGACAAGTTGCTACCATATGGCAGAGTGATATAGGGCATAAATCTAAGACCATATGACACATCGCTACTGGATTTCATGTTGCCATTGTATGAAACATGTTTACCAAACAATTGATTACCATCACATGACACATCGCTACTGGGTTGTAAGGTGTCATCACATGGCACATTATCATCATGCGGTAGGTTATCATCATGTAACTCATTTCCAATGGGCATTAGGTTTCCATCATGTGGCATATTATGATTGATCACATCATAATCATTACATGACACAGTGCCACTAGGCATCAGGATGCTATTATAAGACATACTACTAGTGGAGGGCAGGTTGATGAAAGTAGTCAATCAACAGAGTGTGGACTCAAATCTCAAGATATTTATAATTTGGTAAATAAAAATACTTCAATGGTAAGTTTGTGACCTTTGGGTACATATGTAATATACATAGATGGTGAATTGCATGGATAACCCTATAATTATTGTAAATCATTAGTGAGCCAACCGCTAAAAAAATGATATCTTGGAATTTTAGGTGAAAGGGTTATATGATGCACCATAAAAATGTCCAAATTATAAATCCCCAAAATATAATATTCATTAATTAATGAATATTCACCAGTAAAATTTACCCTAGAAACATCCATAAAATCAAAATATGCATTAGTATGTGGAGGTGTAAAAACCTCATCCAAGTGACCACCAATAAATAAATCTGGAAGATGATCATTAGGAAGAGGTGGTATAAGTGTCTCATCCTCAAGGATAAAACTCTCACAACAATGGAAAGATGACAAGAACAAACAATGGGGAGAGGATAAGATGCCAAATATTCCTCTTACATGTCACTATCTATAATTACCACTCACAATTAGGAAAAGATGGTGGAGGAACATTAAAAATATCACTTAAAAAAATCACTGCAAGACTGTAAAATGTGATACTGTAAATTATGATAAACATTAAGGCAAATCAAACAATTTGCTTCATCTTAAAAGAATTCAAGCCACAAAATATCTTCCTCATATATAAAGTTAGGAAAGTCATGAATCAAGCACAACTCTCCATAAGCCTTTCATCTACTAGTCCATCCACAAATTGGTTTCTAATGTGTCACAACTAGAGGAGCTAAAGGGTTCAATCATAAAGGAATCCATTCCTAGAGACATGACAATAATAATAATGAAAAAAATAGAAAAATGATAACAAAAATTGAGCACATAGAATGGACATCAGTTACTACCAAAAATGTGTTTGTGAGTACAACTTATATGAAAAAATACAATGCATACTCAAAATAGGACATCAAATCCTACTGAAAATGCATTGATGAATTTTCAAAGTGTGATGATCATGTGGGCCAAGAGAGTAAAAATGAAATTAAAGGGAACATTTAAGAATGAAGTTATGGGAAAGAAATAAATTGGTTTTCTTGTGATGGGTCTGACCTTTTGTCAGACCGTATGCTCCATTTTTGACTAGTGAGAGAAGGTATATGCAAAGCAATAATATAATGACCATTTTTTGAAAAACCCTTATACAAAAAATTTAAAATTAAAAAAAAATAAAAAAAAATCCACATTAATAAATTAACCACCACATAAAGGTGATGTCCCACACTATGTCCACCACCAAAGAAAGGGACCCTCCTCAATAAAATACCACAAATCATAACAAAGACCTATAGCTAGTGGTTTAAGGGGTTTTAACAAAATATATATAAGTCGCCCGGGCTTGGCAAAAATTTAAATATGGCAATAAGAAAATCAATATTGGAATTTTAATTACATCCGCCTTGTAATTAAAACTACACACAGATAGGCAAATCCAGGGGCGGTTTGGGACCGATAACAAGTGGTTCCTGGTTCCATTCATGCAGGGTGGGATGGGGTAGATCATAAAGCCAAGGGCACAATGTCAAAAATATTTTAAAGTTGCAAGATCATTTAATCGATGCTACTAGACAAGAAGGCGGCATTTACATGAATATAGTAACAATGCTGCTGATGTTGAGCACATAGTAACAATGCTGCTGATGTTGAGCTTAAAGAATTAGCTAACGGCTCGTCTTCGCTCTCACTTTTTCTTCCTGCCTAAGTCGTTCCACTCGACATCAATCATCGCCAGGACCGAAGATGACATAAACTTGACATGGCGGGAACGAAATGTGCTGAAGATCAAAGAAGGAAAACCTTGGCACCCATTGTCTAAGATGAGATTCGAACAATGGTTCCAATAGTGGTTGCAGGCCCGTCCAACACCCGACAGGGGATTGATATTGGTCCAACAAAAAAAATAGATAGGGAAACAAGCCGAGTTTGGACAATGGCGTCAAGGTTCTTGAACAAAGGGCTCATGCAACAGGCCGTCAAAACTCTCACAAAGCACTCTCAAATACCTCAAAAATACACAGCACCAACATCTCTTACAAACGCCAACGGTGTAGATAGATCTCGCTGTTGATGCAAAGTCTTTGTCTCTATTGCGATAAGAGAAAGCCATATCGAACAGTGTCGAGCCAGGAATGCGTAAGCATATGCAGATGCCGTCTCAAGATTATTGCCAGGCCCTGCAAGTAGTTGATAATATCTGGTACACAATGACTTCAAAGACTTTGCTTCATAATTAATTAATATCAACGCAGATCTATAAACCTCAAAACAAAATGTCAAACCATGGAATGAGTGTCTATAAAATGCAAGTTATATAGACTTTTAATCCATAAACAAGATCAAATCTGACAATCAAAATGTCGATTCAATGCCTCGATATGGCCCTGTAAAATCGAACAAAGGTGCCAAACAAGCAGTGAAATTAAATCATGTAAACAAGATCAAATCTGACAATCAAAATGTCGATTCAATGCTTCCATAAGGCCCTGTAAAATCAATCGAAGGTGTCAAACAATCAGTGAAAAGCTTATTCAACTCATGTAAATGATAATATCACAATAATACACTATAAAGTGTCTAGCAAAGCAGTGTATATGGCTTGGGCTTAGTAGCAGTTGCCTGGAGATGCTTTAATATCATGTTAGAGTGATATAGACACACAATCGCAATATCTCTCTTACATGCCATTTCCATAGTAATTGAGATATTGCACACATAACATACAACAAACATCATGCACAATCAATAGTATTTCATTATTTTATCATGAAAAAAATACAATCCGTAGCATTCTCTATACCATTAACATAGAAGAAGCATAAATAGTGCTTCCTAAATAGGTAAATAAGTTGGTTTCACAACAACAACTTGGTTGTTGTGATCCATTCAAAATAGATTTGATTGCCTAAATAGGTACAAAATAAATATTTTT
>JARHVA010001961.1:2885000-2897500 GCA_037957365.1 Torreya grandis | reverse complement strand
TACAATAGTCTCTACATCTAAATTTACTAAATGATATTATTTTAGAATTTTCTTCCAAGTGAGACAAACCCTTCTATTTTTACAAAATATATCACTTATTATCAGAGTTGTTGCGATAATCTAGATAACACAAGTGCAATGAAGACATGATCACACAAGATGAATAAGTGCACACCACAAGATGCTAAAGCAATTTGAAATTAACACAATAAGAGAAATTGCACAAGACAAAATGGAGAAAACCAAAATATGATTAGCATGGAATGGCCAAAATGAGGACTACAAATAGGAGAGTACGAAAGTAACTCCTCCACAAAAGGTGGGCAAGGCACACCAAAAATAGTTAGTAATTCCTCCATGAAATGTGGTGACAAGGTGATAAGAATAGAGAAGTAACTCCCATCAAGGGAGTTACTTATGACATTATTATGACACCTATGACACATCTATTACACACACCTCCACATAAGCAAGTCTATGCTACAAATGTAGGAAAACTCCATGTATGCACAAGAAATACAATTTCCCTAATTAATAAATAGGGAAAAATAAAAACCTACACTAATACCCCCCCCCCCCCCCCCCCCCCCCGCCCCCCCCTTAAGCGCATCTTAGGTGGGAAGTGTGGAAATATAAGATGGGTCCCATTAATTAGGCTTGATGAGGTACCCATGTATAAATGCAATCTCCCATAAGATAGAGAAAAGGAGAAAACCCGTAGGAAAAAACTCCCCCCACCCCCCCAAAAAAAAAAGAGAGACATGAAAGAAAAGAAGACGCTAGAAGGCCCCCCTAAATACCACGATGCTACAGATGTGGACCGCACCCCAAGAAGAGCTCATAGATGAATGAACTTACTTTTAGTTAAAGGTTTGGTGAAGATGTCTGAAACCTGCTTTGAAGACTGGAAAAATATCAAGTCAATGACCTGACTATGAATAAGCTCCCAAATGAAATGCATGTGAATCTTTATGTGCTTGGTCCACTGGTACTGAACTGGATTCCTGCAAATCTGAATGGTACTCTAGTTGTCACAATAAATGATGGTGGGCCGCCTTATGGGAATGTGAAACTCAGAAAGAATCCCCTGAAACCAAATAGCCTTAGTAGCTGCAATAACAGCTCCCCTGTACTCTACCTCTGTAGATGATATAGCAATATCATTCTACTTCTTGCTAGACCAAATGATAGGACCAGAACCTAGAGAGAAACTATAACCAGAAGTGGACTTACGACTCTGTGAATCACTAGCCCAGTCTGAATCTATATATCCAACCAAGTCAACCTCTATGCCAAATCTGTAATGAATCCCATATCTATGTGAACCCTATATGTAATGCAAGATCCTCTTAGCTGCTTTCCAGTGCAGCTCATGGGGGTCCTAAATGAATCTGGAGACAAGTCCCACTGTATATGAAATGTCGGGCCTAGTGTGAGTCAAGTAGATGAGACTACAAACAAGTTGTCGATACTGAGTGGCATCAACCAATGGTGAAGAGCAATCAGTCTCAAACTTGACTCCTAATAGAAAGGGAGTCAGAGATGGCTTGCAATCAGCCATGTGAAACTGAGCCAATAAGTCGAGAGCATACTTAGGTTGTGCAAGAGAAATCCCTAAATCTGAATGTCAGATCTTGATGCCAAGGAAGTAGTGCAACAAACCCAAGTCTATCATGTCAAATATATCCTGAAGAGATGCCTTCACCACTGTAATAGCCAATGGACAACTCCCGGTGATCAAAAGGTCATCAACATATAAAACCAAAATCAAGAGTGAATCATCCTTCCGTAAGAAGTAGACATTAGGATCAGAATGACACCTGGTGAAACCCAATGTGAGAAGGAAGGAATCCATCTTAGCATACCAAGCTCGAGGGGCCTATTTCAGGGCATAGATAGATTTCCTAAGTTTGCATACTAAGGAAGAATCCTGAACAAATCCTGGCAGTTGCTCCATGTAGATCTCCTCGTCAAGGTCTTCATTAAGAAAGGCACTCTTCACATCCATTTGATGCACATCCCAACCATGTGCTGCAACAATAGACAAGGTGAGTTGGATATAAGTCATCTTTGCAATGGGTGCAAAGGTCTTTTAGTAGTCAATGCCTACCACCTGTGAGAAACCCTTGGCCACCAATCACGCCTTATGCTTATCAACTGACCCATATGCTACAAACTTGGTCTGATATATCCACCTACATTGAACCATCTTTCTTCCCTTAGGAAGTGAAGTCAAATCCCAAGTGTGATTTTTGATTAAGGAAGAATATTCTTCCTCCATAGCATTATCCCACTTAGGTACCCCTGATGCCTCTCAAAAATTTTGTGGATCCAGAATTATAGCAAAGAAGGCATGTGGATCTCTCTGAAAATCCCCCCTAGTACATCTGTCATCTGAGAGATCTCCTGCCCAAGTGCCAACACTCTCAAGTGTCTATCTGGCCCAAAGTGGCCCAGAAGTGGGTGAGTCAGGTGCTAACTCCTCATCCTCTGATTAACTAGAGGTGGATGATCTTGTATCACTGTCCCCACTGTTTGAAATCAAATAAGAAGAAGATGACTCTAGCTCAAGAACCTGTTGTGGCTGATCTGAATCTGATGAGGAATCATCATGAAGAAGTAGATCTGATGAGGAAAAAGAATTTTCAAGTGTTGAGTCTCTAAGACTCTCATGAAAGTGGATACTTCTCTCAATGAACAACTCATGTGTGATTGGATATAGAAGGTGATATCCCTTAATACCATCCAAATATTCTACAAGGATGCAAGGCTTGGACTGATGTTCCATAGGTTTGCATTTCTTCTTCGAAATGCGGGCAATGGCTGGGGATCCAAAAACCCTGAGGTGCTTAACATCATGTTTCCTTTTATGCCAAGCTTCAAAGGGTTTTGTCCCTTTCAAAGCTTTATGAGGAACCCTATTCTGAATGTAGCAAGCAGAATTGATGGCTTCGGCCTAGTACTGTGGTGCTAAGGATTTGGAGTGAATCATACAGGTAGCCATCTCTTTCAAGAACCTATTCCTATGTTCTACAACCCCATTCTGTGAAGGATTGTAGGTGACTGTGCACTACAAATCAATCCCCTCTGTGGTGCAAAACTGCTCAAACTTGATTCTGACATACTCCCCTCCATTATAAATTTGAAGAACCTTGATGGATTTCTCACTCTATTTCTCAACAAGATCCTTGAAGTCTAGAAAATTTTCAAACACTTCAGACTTTTGTTTGAGAAAATATATCCAAGTGTACCTAGAGAAATCATCAATGAAAGTGAGGATGTACTTGGCCCTTGTGAAAGATGGTTTGGGAAAGGGTCTTGATACATCACTGTGGACTAACTCCAAAGGTTGTGAAGCCCTCCAAGCTTTGCCTTTGTCAAATTTTGCTTTGGGATGCTTCCCAAGGGAGCACCCCTCACAACATATTTTTACGAATTGGACATGAAGCAAGTCAATGACCATGTCATTTTTACAAAGTTGCTCAAGGTAGCGGTAGTTAAGGTGGCCAAACCGATCATGCCATAATTTTCTAACTCGATCTAAATGAGTTAGCAATGCTGGTAGAGAAGAATCTAATGCAAAATGTGAGAAGGTGTATAACATGGCTTGGTGATTTTCCCTTCCCACTACCACTGTAGTATCACTATACAACTCCCTAATGGACATTGAATCTGGTGAAAACTCAACTCTCATGCCCCGACCAATGTGAGTGATTTGGTACAATTATAGGAGATTGGTTGAAAGAGAAGGAACACATAGAACATTATTGAATGTTCCTCCTTCCATTTAAACTAACCCTCTCCCTGCAATGCAAATTGATGTGTCATCACCCAAACTAATCGAAGTCATGCTACAAGGCTCTAAAGATGAAAAATCAACTAGTGAAGAGCCCATGTGATGAGAAGCACCCAAGTCAATGATCCATGAAGATGTGGAAGCTATTGTAGCTACAAGGGCCTTGCCCTTTTATTTGTCCTTACCCTTGCCCTCTGCCTTAGTAGAATCTTGGGTAGATGAATTCTACTTGATTGACTCAGGAACACCTATGTTTTTCTTCTCTAGAAGATGAGTTAGGTTATCTATTTGTTTCTTCATGCACTTGTGTTCATCATGCCATGTCTTTTTAAAATAGGCACACTTAACCTTCTTCTTCTTAGGATTAGCATTAGAGGATGAAGACTCAGTGTTGTTTTTGGTAGGATTGGTGTTTGCTTTCTTCTTCTCTTGGTCCTTGTTATTTTTCTTATTCTCCTTTGTTGAAGTCTTATTCTTACCATTTCCAGCTATCAAGGCTTGGGGTTGAGTAGACTTAATTGTGCCCATCTGAATTAGTTTATCTTGCTCCCTAGTCGATTCGGCAATGAATGAATCCAAATAAGGCATTTTCCATGCAGTGCCAACACTTTTTATGGCATGGAAAGTGGAGACAAAGATGGAATAGCTTGGACCTAACTTTGCTAGAATAGAAAGAATGAGTTGATCATCTTTCTTCTCTATCCCGCACTCTTTCAATTACAATCTAAGGGCCTTAAACTTAGTTAAGAAGTCCTTTAGGGTGTTAAAGTTGTTAGGACTTAGACTTATGAGTTCGTTTTCGAGCTCATGACCTCTCATCTCATCAAGCTTTCCAAAAAAAAATTCTAAGGTGTCCCACATGTCACTAGGAGTTAGGGAGGATTCTAAGTGGAAGAGAAGTTATGGAGACATAGACAAGCTCAATAATCCAAAGGCTTCATCACTACGGTTGTACCACTTGACCTTTTCAACATCTATGTTGGGTTCTACTTCTGTACCCATGGTGATCCTATACAACTCTTTGCTTCTAAGAATGACTGACATTTTAAATTTCTATTCATGATATTTTAAGGGTGTTAGGGGTTTAAGTTGAAAAGAATCTATTTTTTTTAGTTGAATTTAGGTGAAGTTGTGTTGATTGCAAGTTGTGAATGTATGCAGAAAGGAGAATGAAAGTGAAAAATTTGCAAGTTGTTAAAAGCAATCAAATCCCCCCTAAAATATTGATCCCCCCCAAAATATGCAAGTGCATGCTCAAAAGACATCGGACTCCGCTGAAAATGCATCTTAGAGCAATCAGTGCAAGACTAAAGCAAACAGGACGTCAGACTCAGCCGAAAATGCGTCCCAAGAGACCAAAATTTTTGGCACTTTCTAAACTAGTGCATTTTTGAAAAATAACAAGTCTACACTGTGGATAATTGAATTATAAACACTTTTTCAAAAAATGGCACCTAGAACCAAGCTACCATTTGCAAGATTTTAAAGTTGCAATTTTCCCGTAAACTAGTGTTTTTGCAAAAAAAAAACACTAAAACATTTTAAAAATGCCTGTTATGGGGAGAGAAAGTGGCCTTCCAACCACTTGTTGGATTCAACATAGAATTAGGAATCTAAATGAGGTATTTTTTAGGGGGAATTGGCCTCCTACCAACCCGGGCCTCACCCTTTGTCTTCGTAGGTCGAAGACACAAGTTGAAATTAAACCTCTAAACTACCTTTTTGAATGCTAATTCAAATTTGATTTTAAATCAGACATTCAAATTACTGATTTAAGAATATAAGAATAATTTAAAAGGCAGATTTACCAAAATAAAGAGAGAGTGGGCCCACCAAAAGAGGCGTTGGAGACCAAGAAAAGAAGTGCCATATGCAAAACCAATGTTGTACGGCCTGAAGGCATTGCAAGTAAAAAGAACAACAGATGCAAAATATGATGGTGCTTTGACTGATGCAGGTCAAGACAAAATAAGAGCCCTACTAGAAATGCCATACGGCCTGGCGCCTTGCTGGAAAAAAACTAGAAGTTAGGCATAGAAAGTAATATGTTTGCAAAAAAAAAACTACAGACTGCACGTCGTACGGCCTGGTCAGGTGCTAAAGCTTGGGGTAGTAGAATAGAATAAGGCATTGCAAAATTTGGTGAACTTGTAGATAGAAAAAAGTCAAAAAAGGACACTATACAGCATGTTGAAGGTGCCTTGCAGCTGCTTGGTGTGCAGAGTGAAGGTAGGCACAGAAGCTAGAAGAATAACAGCAAAAAATATGCTCTACCAAATGAGTTTCCAGCGCCCTCACCAAAACAAACAAGCAGTTCACAATAGTATGAAGAGGATGCAACAAAGTTAGCTCCTCCCTTTGCTGCTCCACACAACAAAAGACACCCAAATGCAAGGATATCCAAGAAAACTAACCAGAATTGATATATTTTTTTTAAATTTTTTTGATCAAATCTAAAAATAAAAAAATTAATTCCACTCCTCATGATTTCAAAAATAAGCTAAAAGCATAATCACACACAAGATTACCAGGAAATCTCTGATACCATATTGGACTTGTTGCTAGAATCTAGATAACGCAAGTGTAATGAAGAGGTGATCACACAAGATGAACAAGTGCGCACCACAAGATGCTAAAGCAATTTGAAATTAATACAATAAGAGAAATTTCACAAGACAAAATGGAGAAAACCAAAATCTGATTAGCATGGAATGGCCAAAATGAGGACTACAAATAGGAGAGTATGAAATTAACTCCTCCACAAAAGGTGGACAAGGCACACCAAAAATAGTCAGTAACTCCTCCATGAAAGGTGGTGACAAGGTGCTAAGAATAGAGAAGTAAATCCCATCAAGGGAGTTACTTATGCCACTCTTATGACACCTATGACAGACACCTCCACATAAGCTAGCCTATCCCACAAATGTAGGAAAACTCCATGTATGCACAAGAAATACAATTTCCCTAATTAATAAATAGGGAAAAATAAAAACCTACACTAATACTTATAACCCTCATGTCATTTCGAAAAAGGTGTGGCCCTTTAACCCTGGGGACTAAGAAAAGGGGAACATTATGAAAATTTAGATAAGGTGACTACCAAAAGGATTGAAAGTTAATGGAGAGGCCATTTATTAAATTTTCACCAACCATTTGAGATGAGTCATAATCTTCTCCCAATCCTTGGACTATATAATTTTAATTACAAAGGAACCCTTAATTTTGAGAGGCACAAGTGTGATAAGTAAGGAATGAAGCCCCAATCCTTGCCACATTTTCTTACCACAAAATAACTCTTGAGAGATAAAATGGTGGAGAATAATTTTCCATGATTCATCCCCATAAAGACCTCTAATAATACATTTGGCCCCAAGAACATGTCCTTGAATTTTAATATCAAGTTGACCCAGTCCCCTAGCTTCCTTGGGGCAATAGCAAATGTTTTAGGCAACTATGTGAAAAACCTTATGTCCCTTTGAACTAGAAAAAAAAATTAAATTATAATCTTTTCTAGTTTATTTTAAGTACTATTAGAAGTTGCCCAAAAATATTAATAATACATATGTTTATATTCTAAAACTTTACAACAAATTTGAAACATCCCAATCAAAGAAAGAGGCTTAGTGATCCAAACGGAAATATTTTTTTTGACTCTCCACACCAAATTCACCATAATTTATAAGGAGAGGTCCAAAATTTAAAAGGAATGCCTATAGACATAAATTGGACTCCTAAAATAATCCACTAACATTAAAATTCATCAAGCCAAGGAGCTTTGGGGCCGAATGACTGCCTGTATCATTGGGTCTTCTTCCATTGAATAAAAGATCCTAAAGCTAAAAAAAATTGTGCAAACATTCCATGGCATGATTAATAAATTATTCTTCCTCTTTAATAGGGAGGAATGATTCATTCATCAGATGACCATTTAAAAAATTTCTATTCCATCGAGGGAGAGAGATACTTTTCACCAAACCCCTGGTAGCATAATTAGCTAGAAGAGAGTTAAATTATTTTGTTGCAAGAACATTTAGGAGAGGGGATAGAGGACCACCTTATCTAATGAATTTATTTATCTCAAACCAATAATATTGGGTGAATTAATAGTAATATAATCCCTTTCATCTTAAAATCTCATATTAACAGTCTGAACAAACATTGGACCAAACCCAATTGCCTGTAACATGGCTAAAGTGGAGATCCACTTAATAAAATAATAGGTTTTATCAAAATAAATATTAAAAAATAACCTTTTGATTATAAATCTTATCCCATTCCATACCATTATATATAATTATGACATTATCTATAATGAATCTATTTTGTGTTAATCTTGTTTGTTCACTCCAGATAATTAAAGGGAGAATTTTCTTCACCCTGAGATCCAGAGCTTTGGAAATAATATTATATGAGACATGGACCAAAGTAATAGTTCTATAGTTTTTGATAATTTATGGATCACCAGCCTTAAGGATCAACTTGATGTTACCCTGATTAAAAAGGATTCCCAAGGAATTAGTTTGAAAGGCTTCAAAATACACCTAGTACAAATCAGGGCCAATAATGTCGTATAGGGTTTGATAAAACACACACAATAAACCAATAATTCCTAGAGCTTTGTCCACTACCATCTATTTAATAACTTCATGAAGGTCACTAAGAGATAAAATACTATCACCAACAAATATTTTAGAATTGGATAATTTGTAGCGCATAACCTAGATAAATTGGAGAAGAGTCACATTTCTTGATACAAAACCTGCACTCAAAAAACACTATGATAATTATGCATAAAGGCTTGGAAAATATCAATAAGTTTGGTAAGTTTTTCATTTCCTTTCTTAAAATATTTTATTCTATTAGCGACATTCCTAGAGTAGACAAGGGTAAAAAAATCCTTTAACACCTTGTCACCAATTTTAAGCCAGTGCATACGAGCTATTAGCTAAGGTCCTCTAGATTTTTTTGCTTCCTCAATTTGGAGGTTATTTCTCCATTTTTCTAATTGTGTTTGAAGGTAGACATTAAATATCACCTACTCTAACTCCTATGAGTCATGGATAAACTCATGGTTTGTAGAATTATGTAGACATCATCTAAAAATGTATGCTTGTTTGACATAGATCCTAAAAAATGTGGAAGTGTGAGAAATATCCTCATACACCATTGAATCTAACTAGTATCTCATTCTAGCTAAGTAACTAAATTCCAAATTTTGACAATGTGCCCCACTATTCTTTAATGTTTAAGGTGGGAAATATTAAGATATAATTGCATGGAGGTAGGATTAACATGAGGAGAGGTCCACTAAAATTTAAATAAAATGGGGAGATTGTATGAGAGAAAAGTATTAGGAATGATATAAACTAGCCTATTATTGACTAGAGAAAAATAGAAAAGATCTTGCTTAGCCTATATATATATATATATATATATATATATATATATATATATATATATATATATATATATATATATATATATATATATATATATATATATATATATATATATATATATATATATATATATATATATATATATATATATATATATATATATATGTTCGGATGTTGAAGTACCCTATCTTCCCCCAATATAAATTAGACCAAAAAACTAGAGGAAGTGTGAATCCTTCTTCTATTGATGGTTGAGATAAAAAACCTTGAGCTTATTAAGCATATAAAACCATGTTTCATGCTCACCTGCACACCACCACATTGGAGGGCATGCTTATTTATCTTATAGAAACTCAAACATGTTAAAGTCACCACAAGGGATCCAATAAGGATCTATGAGATATTCAAACATCCATCTCCACATGGTTTCCCATTGCTCAACATCATTAGAGTTTTATAAATTGACTAGACTAATAATGTGGTTGTTAATATAAGAAGGGTCCGCACCAACTGATGGATAGGGTTTGAACCCTAAGAAGAAATATTCTGGGTGAACTATAGAGAAAAAAAGTGACAACCCCACCATGCCTAATTTCATTCCTAGTGGCCTAGAAAATACCCCCAGGCAAAATGGTTCATGTTGTATTTTTTACTAAGAAGCCAAAAATATTGACCTTTGCAAACAAATAACATTCATATTAATAAAAAACTAATAATTTTTCCTAACCACATACTTACATGATAGATCAATAAGACATAAAATATTTGAGGATACAAAATCATTGGATAGGATTAAGGTTCATTTGATTATCCTTTGATAGCCCTTCCATTAAAAAAAAAACTTATTATACATGATTTTTTTGTGCATATAATCATTCATTCTAAATGGTTGTCACTTCTGTGCCATATATTTATCCTCTTTAGGAGATGGAGAAGGGATGAGAGATTTCTATAATATTTATTTTCCATCCAATGTGACCATGCTCTTGTCCTCCTTAGGGGCACTCAGCCTACGAGAGGGTTATGATCATGGAACTATGTGTGGAATCTTAGTCATTGAGGACACTACATTTGGCATATGTATAAGGGGAGGAGAAGATTTGGTGGGTAACGTAAATTTGGCAACAAAATTCAATGAATAATTATTAACAGTAAGTTGAAATTACAAATTTTGTGGCTTGCCACCTACTCTAGAAGAGTTGTTATTTTCCTTGTTGGTGATGGTAGTCCAACCATCATTATTTCCATTCTGAGATTTAGCTTTAGATATACCTTATTCCAAAAGATTAGGGGCCATATGAGCCATATAAAGGTTCTCCTAGATCATGTGGTCCAAGTAATAGTACCAAAATAATTTTTTTGGGAGGTTGATATAAGAAACACACCATGAATAATGTTTAGATCCAATTTGTATATCAATAAAATTTCTCCAATGATGAAAAAAATCAACTTCCACAAAAACCCTCTTATAAGGATGAGCCAAACATAATTTAGTCTACTCATGGAAAATGAAATGTGATATGGATTTTATGAGCTAGTCTATAAAATACTATGGGGGGAGCAACAAGCTAGGAAATTCAACCTAGATGGGGACTTTCAGTTTTATATGCTAGGAGACTTGAAAGTCTTGATTCTAGTGAGAAAACATTACCAAGGTTTTGTGGATGAACCAAGGGCCGTGATTAAAAATAGATTTATAGTGTTATATACTAGAAAATCATAAAAGAAAAAGCCCTTTTTAATAATTTGGATGCCCTCAATTTTCACACCATGTCCTTGACAGTGGTTCTAAGTGAATTTCTTTAAAGGGCTGTCTGAGGGGACTCAACCAACAAAAAATGAAACTAATGTAATGATTTCTAGAAAATTACAAGATTTGTTAAATTTGGGCACATCTAGCATAACATAAGGTAATGGAGAGTTACATTCATCAGCATTACATTATGGAAGACCTTTTGGATGAATTTCCTCACCTACTTTAAGGCCATGTTTTTGCTCACTCACTCCAACTTTATCTTCATCTACTAGTGCAGTGATGGAGGTGGAGGTCATTAAATAAAGGGTACCCCTTATCACCTAGAGGGAAAATCATGGATCAAAATTAGTAATTAATGATAATAAAGAAATATCCTATGTAGATAAACATTGGTTGATAGTGTGGCAGAGACTTAAAAGATCATCAATGCGAAGTTAACATCCTAGGGTTTCAACCACTCAGTTCCTTAATAATTTATTCTATTTATTGGTTTTGGTGGATACATATAATGTTCCTTGCCAGGTAATCCCATTTAATATGAATACTCAAATTTAATTAATGAGTGCTGATTATTTTAATGCATTTCCCTTAATTTAATATTTTTGTACGTGGGGTAATAAAGAAGGGTGATCTGGTTGAGTTATTGATTCCTCAATATTAAATATAATCTTTACCACATCGGGGGGTAGTGGGGACCAGTTGGATTTTATGAATTTTTCATGTTGCTCCTATTATTGTAGATGATAATTCTATGTCTTTTATTCTTTCAAACGCTAAACATCCCAATATAATTCTACCTACACATATGCCTTCTTATTTTGAGCAGCCTACCACTAGATTTGGCTACTATGTGCTTCATTACATAGGTCACACTATGAGGCTTTTAGGCATTAGGATGTATTTATAGGACATTATTTACCATATTTAGCCTATTATGTGGATTTATTGACATGATATTGGCTATGATGAAGGTGATTAATCTTAGGTGGGATCTATTGATAAATCTCCATTTTTTATTTGCTCCACTCTTCATGGTGATTATGAGCTACATATGGACTCTTCTACACTTTCACTCAAGACAAAGAAAACTAAGACTATAATAGTCAAACATGATCTACCTAAAACTTCTTTGGATATTAAATCACATAATTATATTATGCACTTTTTACACACTCATATGGAGGCATCTTCATCCACCATTTATGTTCATTTAGATTGGATGTTTGATCATTCTTGGTGGTGTCCAAAATGTCCTTTGAGATGGGTCTATAGGCAAGGTTCCTATACCTCTCAGCTTCTTTGAACACACATTGCTCCTCATGTATTTTCATGCTCCTTGGATATTTGATCTCTTTAGTAGGAAGATGTGGTTTTTGGATCTTATATTTATCATTTCATAGATAACATTTACTATTGAGTGCATTGTATAATTTTTTTCATCACTTGGAAATGTTATTATTCTATGGGACCTTTCTTTATAGTCACACTAAGAGTCATGGAGTCTTTTTCTTCATGTTCATATGATCCATATTGATCATTTTACTCTTAA
>JARHVA010001961.1:2822500-2880000 GCA_037957365.1 Torreya grandis | reverse complement strand
CACATAGAATGAACAAATACTCTAGATCACATAAAATATATCAAAGATAGATGGGTATATAAATATAATCCTCATTCTATAAAATCTTCAATAGTAAGGATTGAATGAAAAGTTGTAGCATTATGCTTCAAAGTACTAGATGAAAACACATGTTATATAGGGAAGATTTCATGCATTTTAAGGGCAAACAATACTTATACTATGCAACAAGCATGTATTATTTGTAGGGCAGGACAAGGTAGGACAACTTAAATAATAAAAGGAGTGGTGGTGTGCTTGTGTTTCCCAAAAAATATCATTTTTTACTATATTCATGACATTATCCTTAGAAAATATGTAGGTAAAAATAAAATACAAGATAATGGGAAATACCTAATGATCCTTGAAAGTCATAAAACATACATTGAAACTAAAATTTCAAATTCTTTTCATTGTTAACCCCATAAACCTAGGGTGCTCTAATAATTTATTCTATAATATATCATAAAATAATGTAGAAAGGTTTATAATCTAGATCTATGTTCAGAATGATAACCAATCATGAACACAAGCCCAAATATCTAATTACCATAGCTTTCAAAACATGTTTCCATACTTTATTAACAAGAGATATCAAATAACCACAAATATTTTCCTTAACCTTAAAATAAACCATACATAGATTAGTTTTTCCAAAATGATGCCAAGGGGATAAGCATGGTGAGTTTTCTATTTTTAAAAGGGAGACATAAAAATTCTCTCAAAGCTTGCTAATGGCTATACAAAACCAACGACCTTAGTAAGATAAACAAGATCTACACACATTAGTTTATCCTAAATTATTTTTTAGAACCTAGACTTAGAGAAAAATAAATACCAATAACAACCAACCCTTTGAATAGAGGATAACATCTATATTTATACATTTTTTACTCATTTCAAATCTAGGACTATGGGCTATAATTTCAAAATTTTCATATTAACCGTCCTAGTTTCACTAAGATGATCCTAGATGGAAAATATTTTCTTTTATGCTTGAAATTTCTATCAATTTATAACAAAAATAATTCTTCTAACTACCTCTATAAAGAATGATGAATATTTGTAAAAATCTCTTTGATTTCATTACTAGAGATCCCATTTTACATGATCTAAAAACTCAAATTTTTGTGTTGGAGGATGAATAAATTTTTTCCTCATGTGTAACTTCATAGAGATACCCTTGCTCACTTTTTTACACAACTAGAACTTCCTAGAGAACTACCTTTCCTCTTATGCCTTGCATGGAATAACATGCTCTTAAAATGATGAAATGGGAATGCTCTAGTTGTGTAATAGATAGAAAATGCTCTATGGTCCTTATTGAAAAATATTCTCTAGAATGGACCATAGACCTTCTTATGTGCTTTAAATTATTTCCCATCCATGAAATAACCAAAATTTTAACTCCTAAGCCACAGGTCACCACATATATACACATGACACGCCACATTAGATCCAGTTAGGTACTAATGGGGCTTAGAAATGACTAAGTTCCTTAATTAGTTTAATCTAAATAAGTGTCACCATCTCATGAAATCTTGAGGATGGATCAAATATGCACCATCGATATCTCAATAAGTTTTATGGCCTAGACCTCATTATGGGCTATTGATCTTGATTTTAAGCTCCAAAATCCTACCAATTGGTAGCTCTACGGGTTCTCTGCATCCCACACTATCAGTCCTATTGGGATAACATGATTTTTTGATGTTAAGATCCTATTTCATTATAGAATTTATTGAAAACTCCACTTTCATTATCCACCACTAGATCATCTATGCCTGAGCAAGAGTGCACCATTGATCTATTAAAATATTATTGAGCTCTAATTTATGACATGTAGTTGTGCCACTTGTCATCTCTACATTTGTTCACAAGATCCTTGAATTTTTAACCTTTTTTATGCACTATCATATCTTTCTTGGATGAGCTAATGCGCTCTATCAGATCATGATCTAAGGACTCAAGTGTGATTGATTACTATAGGCCACATGATTTACAAACTATATATGCCTTTACAAATTAATATTCAATGTGAGTTATTTTCCTGTGTAGTAATGCCATGTCACTTTTGTTCATCAATAAATTTAGTTTACAAAAAAGTGATTGTTAACCCTTTGAAAATCCTTTCATTTTGCACCATCAGATTATCCCTTCACATATCACCATAGACCATTAATTTAGATCTCAAGGATTGAATGCCATTAGCTATCTTACAATGTTTCCTATAGCATTCACAATTATCACCATCACATTCATAATAACTTTGTTGAAAATTCCACATCAAACTCATACCATTAGATCTTATTTGGGTGAGATAATGTGATCCAGAAAATCATTATCTATGAGGTAGAATACTATTGGTTGCTATCTTTACTTGGTCTTGAGGTCGTGCCACTTTCTAATCTCATGGGCCTTCTACACTATATACTCTATCAATTCTATTGGGTTAACATTCTTTTTCCACATTCCAATATCGCACTTCATCATAGCCTAATTTAAAAGTCTTAACTCACTATGCTCTATTGATCAAGATATATATGCTTTGTTGCATACCATCAATTAATGAGAACATACTTGAGCTATTAACCATGCACCACAAGCTTGAAACTTGTCTCCCCTGCACTTATCTTGGGTATTTTTAAATTTTTATCTTTGATCACACTCTGTTAGATAATATATCCATAGTTTAATTTGTGTTATTTTATTATAATTCATCAGGCCAAATGTGATTGGCTCTAAATTATTAAGTTAGAGTTTTGGGAAATAAAAGAGAGTACAAAGTCCTAGTCTATGTTTTTGTTGCATCAATGAATATGATAAAAGATTTAGGATAAGGATTTGAGATAAATTTATAACAAAGGGACCAAACATTAGCTAGATCATAATAGATAAAAATACCAAGGGCCAAGGGAAATAAAATGGACCAAATATGAATTTTAAGTTAAGGTTTGGTCATGTTAATAAACCTTACTAATCCTTAGTATAAAATTTGACCTAAATCCATGGCATATTTGAAGCATTCTCATATAAATTTCTCACACCAATTTGAATTTAAATCAAATGGCCTAATCTAGGTCAATCAAAACAAGGCCCTTAAGGTGTTTAGACATAAATTGAAATTGGATTTTAACAGACCAAAAGATAGTAAACATGAAATTAATAGGATACTTGACCTCTAATGAACACTTGAAAACATGAATTAGTATAAGAATATAAGTCATCTATGCTTATCAAGGGCTCAATTTATTCAATACAATTTTGGGATGTAACATATTATATGTATTGATTTTTAATTAAAATTTTCATCCAAATCCTAAAGCTGAAATTCCAAATTACTCTTGGTTGCTCCCAAATTTCATAGCGCCATTATAGTGGAAAATATTTTTTCCATTTTAATCACCAAGAGAAAACTTGAACACCCATAACTAGTTTGAATCCAACATGTTCACAACATAGATTGAAACCTTAACTTATATCACTAAAAACTAAAATACTATACATAACTAAATACCATTTTAACAAAAATTTAATAATAAATGTAGAAATATATAGAAACCTAATATCATGTAATACATATTATTTTAATTAAGATAAAAATAAGAACACCCCATTACTTTACAAAATCACACTTTATAAATTCAAAATATTACATCCCTTCTACTAATTTCATTGTGACATGGGTCCATATATGATGTGTGGTTCGAATTAGCATTGCATTGGCTATGACATGAGGACAAGACATTGGTGTCTCAAAGTGTATATTGATGTTTAGGTTCATCCATTATGTGAATATAGTGATATGTAGATAAATTATGTTAGGCTTGAGTATATACATAAATTCCCATCTCAGAATTCAAGAAGAAATGAAAAATCCATAAAGGACAACAAAATTGTGAAATATTTAAAGATGGGCTAAGCATTTAAGGTGAGAGGAAATGATAAGGATATTGAGGTGATATCATGCACTAGAGACCTATATAAAGGTTGTAAATTTCTCATGATAATAATTTTTTTTTAAGGAGGGGGGCCTAATGTTAATTTTCATGTGACCAAGTAATTTAGATTGTAATATTGGTACCAAAAGACCAATTATCGTACTCAATGATTTTTGTCTTCAACACTTTTTATCTAAACAACATGATCGATATGGGATGTTACATTCAATGTGAGATACAAACAAGAAAGAAGCCTTAGTATTCTTAAAATGAGCCTAGGACAATAATTCTTAAAAGTAACTAAGGACTGCGGTCCGTAGAATGAGTTCAACATACTTTCAAAATAGTTTTGGAGACCGAGGTAGAGCTCAACACTATTAAAATGATTATAAGGAGAATTCATTGCCAAGTTTAGTCAACAAATACATGTTAATAAAAATGATATTAGATTCCCTAAAGGATTTGAGATGCATGGCATAGATGAATGCAAGGAAAGAATAATGAACCCAAGCATTTATTTAAGTTTGAGAAGGAGCCCATGGGTCATATAGGGAATAATAACATGAATTCAAAAAATTAATAAATTTATTTAGACCTAAGATACAAATTCATAAAGATGAGTTCCAGTTAGTCAATATATACAACTGAGCTAACTAAAACAATGTGAGAAGATCCGATGATCTAGGAACCCAAGGTTCACGAGTGCATGAAATGAGTAAAAGGCCGTCTCAAAAAATAATAAATACATAAGGCATAAGTTATAATAAAGTAGAGGGAAGATATAATGGGGCTTAAATATAAGGTTGTCTCAATTATCTTATGGAGATTTTAACTATTCTACATAGGTAAAAGAACTTAGAGAGCTTGTTGTAATTTAATAATTTTTATGGCTAATGACTACTGCTCGATGATTGGATTTTCTTCCACTAGTCGATATCTTTATGAAAAAAACTATTTTGTGCATTTGGAGTGTATATTTACTATGTTAAGTGCTCCCATTTTTAGTGTATGATGTTGATATCCCATAAAATGATTGTCAATCATTCACCTATTATTTTAACTAGTGAATATTTTTATCTTGGGAAATGAATGAATACAAGAAAAGTGGAAGGGAAAAAGAGAATTAAAATATTATATAACACATGTAAGTTAAAAATATCTCTTATACTTCGCATGTTGATACATAAAATAACATGTTTGTTCTTCAAATTATGCATTCTTTTTAACCCTTTGTTATTTCTTCAATGTTTTCATGATGTTCTTATCTAAACTTTAATAGATGGTTTGTTAAATAGGTGATCATATACTATGTATACATGTCCATCACCATCCACATATGTTTTATAAGAAAATGATGCAAGCCACATGCCTCTCACCCCTATTATATGCAACGTCTAAGTGTAAAATTATGCAGTGGGGTGTTAAGGAATTTTAAATGATATTTTACCATAGATAGCCCATATTATAAAATAAACTTCGATTAAAAGTATTTATTATATGGACATGTTTTACACTCATGGAAAATGGATTTGTAGAATTTAAGGTGGAAGCATCTTTGATTATAAAATTTCCATGATACACATGAATCAAATATAAATTAAAACATATATGCAAATAATTATTATTTTTGAGTGAGTTAGATGATGATGTAAAGGGTACTCATAATAAATTTCAACTTATATTAAACCCCAAAGGGTCCATATTGTAAAAAATACTTGAATTAAAGGTAGATATGCAATTTACATGACTTACACTCATTAGAAATGGGTATGTAACTTATAAGGTGACAACCTCTTAGACTAAAAAGTCTACATGACACATAGTAAACTAATACAAAGTAAAATATATTTACAAAAAATGTTTATTTTAAACTAAGGTAGGAAATGACGGTGAGGGGTAATTATAGGTAATTTCATGTGATATTGTACCCTAGATTTCCCATAATGTACACAAGACATGGTTTCAAGGTAGATATTTTTCCATTACATATATAAGTTTGTGAATATATTAGGTGAGTAAATCCACGTTGATAAGGCTGAAATAGGGTAAATATAGTATTCATGTGTGTAATTAAAGATCATTTATATTATCTCCATTTGTCATTAAACATTTAATATAATATCTCGATTATACTTATTGATCATTCATGGTGGGTTAAGTACAATAATATAAGAGGAGAATATGATCTCTATGGGAGAGTCCTTCATGAATCTATGAAGTCTTTCTAATAAAGATATATTCTTTTTGTTTTGTAATTTTTGATTTTATATATATAAAAATAGTGTAATTTCAAATTATATGATATGTGTTCTTTGATGTATGATATCACATGAAATACCATATCATTGCTTCTCATCATAACTGCCTCACTCAATTTGAAAACTTTCAAAAAAATTAAATTCTATGGTAGAAAATGTCCAATAAAAGAACCTACCACCATAAATGTTGTTTACCCATATTAATGGGAAGACCCCTATTAACACATGCTAGTCTATTATCATAGACTCATGGGCATTATTTGAAATAATTCCTAGAAAACATGTGGTTTCAATGAATGTTATGTTTCAAAATATGCATAAAAAAGTATCCTTGTTTTAGCACAAATAAGTTGAATTAAATAAAAAGAAGAGTACAATGACTCATAGAAGTATATTAATTATTATATATTAATTATCATAACATTTGTATATGATCTAATTTGTAATAATATAATATATTTATTATAAATTTATGAATTATTTTTATGAACACAAAACCATAAGAAAAATATCTATTTAAAGTGTATAGATAAAATAGCCTTTTTAATGTCAATCAAAATGTGATCAAGTAACATGTTATGTTGTGATTATTTTATGATTTTGTTGAAAATATATGACAATATAATATTTTAAAAGACCATTATTATTCTATTACGTGGTTAAGGATTTTATAGGAAACACCAAGAAATACAACCATGTCATCATTTAATAAGATAGTTTAAACTTTAAACCAATTTTTTTAAGGCCTTTTATATTTCAACTAATCTATCATGAAGCTAAAAATTTAATTTTCTATGTTGTTTTATTTGTGTATTTATATAATACATAGAACATGATGTAAATGTTGATGTAGTGGTAATTATGGAAAATCTAATATATATGTATGTATATATATATATATATATATATATATATATATATATATATATATATATATATATATATATATATATATATATATATATATATATATATATATATATATATATATATATATATATAATATTTATAACTCACTCTGGAAGAAATATATCTTTTAATTTGCATGATTTTCTCTAAGATGTGTTTTATATTCATTTACGGAGTCTATTACCATTTTAAGTGTATGATGTGGCACTCCCTACTACATGATAATTAATCCAACCAACTATTTATGCCACCTTGTAACATCCACCAAGTGAACACATTTTATCTCCATCTATGAGTCCTCTACCCTAATATTCACATTCTATTAGTATATTGGTAGCATAGACAAATATGGGTTATAATATAGACACTATAATATCAATTTTTAATATCCATATCATTGGAATTCACTTTTTTATTTGAATTATACATTGGACATAGAGCTATCTCCTAATAAAATCAATGTCATGTTGTCCTTGTCAACCCTTCATGATAGCAAACTTAAAATCAAAGCACCCACCACCTTATAGGTTAGGTACCCTTTAAGATGTAGCACTCATAGGTATCCACATATGAAATCCCCCTATAATCCCACTAATGTCTACCATTATGCCAAGTGACCACATCATGGGCCCTTATAGGTCTTCATAGATGACAACATGAGTCTATTTTATTGTGCGTAATCTCCATGTCTGATGTGTAACTTAAATCAACATAATAATGCCAATGATATGTATAAAATCCATTGAGGTTATAAATATTATATTTGAACTTATATTCATACATGTTTCTAATTATACTACCATGTATAACAATTACAACAAGGCCATAAATAACTTGCAAGTGGAAAAAAATTTCAATGTGAATTCGGTGGTGATGATGACGCACAAAGTTGGGGTGTGCCATGCTAAATTATACACCATATGGTCCAATACCATACCCATGACTTGAATTTAATGGAGTTTTTAGACTTAAATACTATGCACCCACTATTAAAGGGTTAGTATCTTTCAGGGTGGTGTCATATTTTATTGACTATTTTTAATTTGATTATGGAAATAACTAACATCCCATTTTTAAATCGAATAAAAAATGCAATGAATTTGATTTAGAGGAAATACATAAAGCTTATGGATTTGATATCATTTATTTCATTTTAGTTTAATTTAGTACCAATTCTTTTGTAAATTACATTCCACATGGATACATAAGAGGGCATCACTCTTGATACTATACAAAAGTCATGGTAGAGGAATAAACAGTTGAGAGAATGCTAGTGAATTAGAAATTGTTCCCATATGGTAAGGAGATTTGATAGGTTAATTATCATAAAGAACATAATATCCACAACATATGGTTAAAAGCGAAATATAATCTAGTAATGAATTGAAATCCCTAACAGTGTTTGCAGTCTCTGTTGAAGCAATATCAAAGTTTAGTATATTAAATAAAATAATGTGTTATATTAATATAATATATATTATGAAAAATAAATAATAAAATAATGTATATTAATAAGTAAATAATTTTATATATAATATAAATATATTTATATTTCACATCATAACATAATATAGTTTCCTAACCTATTATAGTTTTCTATGTGACATAAATGTTCCTACTACCCTTATTCAATTAAGAGTCTATGTGGCCAAAATTCAGTATCTAGATGATTACACTTAGATGTATTTCTATGCACTGACAAGAACCAATCATAATATCTAAGTGTCCTATCAATATGACTAGGACATCCCACAACCTATGTCAAGATGTGGCATGAGTAATACCTCCCAAATCCTAAAAACACATGATAGAAAATGACAGGTTAAAAAAAAATTAGATTTTATAGTCAGATCTAAGATGAATCTTTGAATAATAACTCATAATAGAATTCCTCTAATGTAATTATAAATATATTAATTGTTACTTAATAAAATATATAGATTCTTTTTACCTTTTTCGGTTAGATTTGAGATCAATCTTCGTATAGTTCTTCACAATATAATCCCTCTTGCATAATTATAAATATATTATTTGATACTTTATAAAAAATATATATTATAGGAAATAAGGATGATGGTATGATTAATTTTAAATAAATTAAACTTGTAGTCATAGATTTATATCATTATTATTAATTTTTTTAAAGTGTTGCTATTTTGAATATATAAAATATATTTGTACTTTTTAGATCAATAATTAGACTCTTTAATTTTATTTTATTTAAATATTAATGGCATAAAATATTACAAGTATGTTTTATAAATTATATTCAATTATAATAATTAAATATTATGCTTCATGAAAAAAGAAAGAATTGAAATCTAATTAAAATACATAACATGCATTTGAAATTTCATCTCTCTCTCTCTCTCTCTCTCTATATATATATATATATATATATATATATATATATATATATATATATATATATATATATATAGAGAGAGAGAGAGAGAGAGAGAGAGAGAGATGAAATTTCAAATTCATTATATTCAATTATAATAATTAAATCTTATGCTTCATGAAAAAAGAAAGAATTGAAATCTAATTAAAATACATAACATGCATTTGACATTTCATCTCTCTCTCTCTCTCTCTCTCTCTCTCTCTCTATATATATATATATATATATATATATATATATATATATATATATATATATATATGTATATATATATATATATATGTATATATATATATATATATATATATATATATATATGAGTTATAAAATAAATATCAAAAAGGGAATGAATCGAATGGATATAATAGAAGGTGTTTGGGATATTTGCATAATTTTTTTGTGTAGATATTTATTTTTTAACTAATAAGAATATCATAATTAATAAAATTATATACTATAAAAGTATTTTAGCTATACATATTAGTAGTCTTTGTGAATGTATAATTAGAGGAATCAATTTTGAATTCATTAATTTTTGTTCATCTAATCAATTTTTAGAATTAACTAATTTTTTTTAGCATATTCCTTTGGTGTTATTTATGAATATATTTTTAGTGATAATCAACAATAAATATGGTTAATTTGAAATGAATATAATATATTTTTATTTAAATATTCTAAGGCCATTGATATTTTATTTTCCATATTTTGAATCGAGTGACACAATATATATTTCCCAAGTATAAATTATCTTCAGTTATTATTCATAGTTTTGCTTACAAAGTACCAATATGCTCAAATAAAATCCCCTCATAACTAAATAAATATAATTTAATAATCTACATGTATACATTTTATCAATAAAATTTTAGTTAAAATATTGACATGTATAATATATTTAAATTTAACGTGAAACTTTGGTGTGGAGGTCCATCCATGTCACTCACGCAAATATATTCATTGACAATACATATATCCTACAAGAAACATATAAAGGTTCACATGCCTATATGAGAGGGAAAATACCACTATGCAAACGCTAAATTATTGACACTAGGCTTCACCAAAGTAATTAATCTTTAGAAGGAGAACAAGATCTAATAAGAATATGAAGGATATTGTCAACATCAAAAATGTAAATAAAAATATCTCAAGAATATGTCCCTAGTGATGATGGGATAGAAAAAATAGAATAATAATGTGCTCAACATGGAGCACACAAACATGAAAGGAAGAATTCCATTAATCTTTTTGTCTTAATAAAATAAGTCCCATCTAAAAAAAAATATCACCAACTAAATCAAGAAACTATAGATGTATTTGAATATGCCATATTTATTATGACAGATGCATCCTCTAAAAAAAATATTCTTAAAAATAAGATCCTAAAAAAAAGGACCATCAAAAATAAGAAGTATAAATGCATAGGTAAAGAAGGTGAGTGGTCGACGAACCTCACCTATAGAGTCTTCATAAGGAATTCTATCGACACTACCAAGAATGAAAAAATACATCTAAAATAAACATGAATGGTGGATTAACATGCCTGAATAAGAGAATTAACTCCAATTTTATGAAATTTTTCTTTAGGTAAGGAGCCTTAAATTTTTGTAATAGTCTCTACATCTGAATTTATTAAATGACATTTATTCAAAAATTATTTCCAAGTGATTCAAACCCTTCTCTCTTTACAAAAGAGATCAATGATAACCTTCATGCCATTGCTAAAAAGGAGTAGACCTTTAACCTAGGGGACTAAATCAAAGGGAACATTAATAAAATTTAGATAAGGTGACCACCAAAGGGACTGAGAGTTAATGGAAGGACCATTTCTTAAACCTTCACCAACTAGCTAAGATGAAGCTTAAGCTTTTCCCAAGCCTTAGACCATAAAATTTTAATTACAAAGGAACCCTTAATTTAGAGAGGCACTGGGGTGATAAATAACAAATGGAGCACCAAACCTTATCACACTTCCTTACCACATGGGAGATCCCGAGAGATATAACGGTGGAGGAGAGTCTTCCAAGATTAATCCTTAGAAAGACCTCTAATAATCTACTTAGACCCAAGATCACATCCTTGGATTTTAATATCAAGGAGACCCTGTCCCCCAATTTATTTTGGGTGGAATCAAGTATTCCACGCAACTCAATGAAATCCCTTACATCCCTCAAAATTAGCCCAAATAAAGTCCCTTATAATATTTTCTAATTTTTTGTTGGTAGCATTGGTAGGGGCTCAGAAAGATAAATAATAAATATGTGTAACTTTAAAAACTTTAGAATATATTTGAAACTTGATAGCTAAATAAAGAAGCTTAGTGATAAAGAAGGAAATCTTTTTTCCACTCTCCACAACACATATGACCATAAGTCAGAATTAGAGGTTCAAAATTAAAAAGGAATGCCTGTAAAATTAAAGTAAACCCCTGGAAGAATCCATTAGCATTAAAATTCCTCAAGCCAAGTAGGTTTTGGGCTTAATGACTACCTATAACATTGCATCTTCTTCCATTGAATAGAAGGGATTAAAGAGAAACATAATATGTGTAGACATTTCATAGAATTATTAATGGATTATTCTTCCTCTTTGAGAGGGAGAAAGGAGTCATCCATGAAATGACCGTTTAAATGTTGTCTATTAGACTAATCGAGAGATATTCATTTCATCAAACCCCTAGGAGCATAATTAATTAGAATATAGTTACAAATTTGTTCTTCAATAAAATATAGGGAAGGGCCTAAAGGAAAACCTTACCTAATGGATTGATGTATCTCAAACTAAGAATATTTGGTGCCATTAATATTAATACAAGCACTTACATATTGAAAAAACTTATTAACAATCTGAACAAGCTTTGTGCCAAACCTAAGTGTTTGTGACATGACTAGAATGAAGGACCACTCAACACGATCATAGGATTTTTAAAAATATGTCTTAACAAATAGGGCCTTTTGATTACAAACCCCAACCCATTTAAGACTTTTCTAGATAATGATGATGTTGTCTATAATGAATCTATTTTGTATGAATGATGTTTGTTAACTCCAAATAATTAAAGGAAGAATGTGATTCACCCTAAGATCTATAGCTTTCATAATAATATTATAGTATATATTGAGAAAAGTAATAGGTTTTTAATTTTATGATAATTTAAGGATCACCAACCTTGGGGATGAACATGATGCTACCCTAATTAATAATGGTTCACAAGCAATTGTTAAAAATACACCTACTATATATTAGGACCAAAAATGTCTTGTAGGGTTTGATAAGACTCACAAGGGAAACCATAAATTCATAGAACTTTGTCCACTACCATCTATTTAATAGCTTCATGAAGGTTGATAAGATATAGAATCCTATCACTATAAAATCTTTGATAATTAGAGACTTTATAGGGTATGACTTGGAGACATTGAATGAGAGTCACCACACTCTTTGGAGACAAACCTTACACTATAAAAACCCCATGATAATGATGCATAAAGGCTTGAAAAATGTCAAGAGGTTTGGTAAGTCTTGCATTTCTTCCTTTGACAACTTTGATCTATCAACAACTCTCCTAAAGCGGAGAAGGGTAAAAAACTCCTAGGACACCTTGTCACCAATTTTAAGCTAGTGCATATGAGCTCTCACCTAAGATCTTCTATATTCATATGATTAATGAATTTTGAGTTTGTGTATACAATGTGACACTTGAGTTTCAAGGTGGATATTAAATGGCACATGGTATAATTCCTATCAAGAATAGAAAAACTCAAGTTTTCTAGCATCATGGAGATGTCATCTAAAATTATTTCTTATTTTTTATAGATCTAAATAAATGTGTAAATGTGAAAAAGAGTCTCATACCACCTTTGAATCCAACTAGTATCTTTTTCTGAATGATGAACTAAACTCCAATTTCTAACAATGTGCCCCACTATTCTTTCATGTTTGAAGTGGGTAGTATTAAGATAAAATTGTATAGAAGACATACTGACATGACGAGTAGTCCATTTAAAGTAAAATAAAATATGGTGATGATATAAAGCAAAAGTATTAGGAATGATACAAACTATCCTATCATTGACTAAAGCAAAATAGAAAAGATCTTGCTCAGGTAGTAGAGATTTGTCGAGATGCTAAAGCCTCCTATCTTCCCTATGATGTAAATTTTACTAGGTGAACCAATGGAAGTCTAAATCCTTCCTCTAGTGATGGTTGAGATAAAAAACATTGATCTTATTATGCATATAATACCATATTTCATGCTCACCAATAGAACACCACATCTGAAGGCACCCTTCTTTATCTTCTGGCATCTACACCATGTTAAATTCACCACAAAGGATATAATGATCATCTAAGAGAGATTCAACTAGACATATCCAAATATTTTCCCATTCCATAACATCATTGAAGGTGTATAAATTTTCCATCCCAATAATGTAATTATTAAAATAAAAAAAGGTCCACACGAACCAATGCGTGGGGTTTGAACACTAAAAAATAATATTTTGGGTAATCTCTTGAGTCAAAAAAGTAATATACCCACCCCACCTAATGTCAAGTGTAATGGCCTAATAAATGGTTCCATGCCAGGTGATCCATCTAGCATTCTTGAATAAGAAGCCTTAAATTTTGAGCTATTGCAAATAATGAATTTTTAGATAGCTGAAAATGTGGTAATTGTTACTAATCATATACATACAAAATAGATTAGTAAGACATAAAACATTCCAAAAGTAAACAATCATTAGAGAGGATTGAGGTGCATGTAATTATCCTTTGAAATTACTTCCACTATAAAAAACATGTTATACATGAGTTTTTTGGGCATATAATCATTCATTCTAAATAGATTTCGCTTGTGTGTCATATATTCCTCCTCTTTAGGAGGTAGAGAGGGGATATGAGACCACCAAAATACTGATTTTCAATCCAAAATGTCCAAGACCCTATCTTCCTTAAGGTCACTCACCCTAGGAGATTGTTGTGGGCATGAAACTCAATGTGTCATCTCAATAAGTGAGGCCACTACTTGTGGTGTATGTAGAAGGAGAAGAGAAGATTTTGTAGCTAAGGTTTATTTTCCAATATAAGTCAACAAAAAATAATTACCAATGGGTTAGAATGATAAATTTTATGGCCTATCAGCACCTTTGGAAGATCTTTTGTTTTTCTTGTTGGTGATTTTAGTTCAACCATCATTATTTCCATTCTGATCTTTGTCTTCAGATCTACTTTCTTCCTGAGGATCACAGTGCATGTGAACCATTAATGGGTAATCTTAGTTCATGTGGTCCAAGGAATGACACCAAAATCAAGTTTTCAGGAGGTTTATATCTAGAAAAAATTATGAAAAATGGATAGATCTAGTTTGTATATCAAGAGAATCTTTCAAATCATTTGACAAATCAACTTCCAAATAAACCCTCTTCTAAGGATGAGACATATAGAATTTAGTCTGCTCATGGAAGATTAAATTACCTATGGGTTTTATGAGATGATTTATAAAATTCTAAAGGGGGAGAACAAAATTCAACCCAAATGGGGACTTTTATTTTTGCACACTCAGAGACCTAGATGTCTCAATTTTAGTGAGAAAACACAACATAATTATTGTGGATGAACAAAGGCCCATGATTAAAAATAGTATTGTAGTGTTATAGGTTAAAAAGTAGAAAAAAAACCCCTTTCTAATATTTTTAACTCCCTCAAATTTTAAATCATGGCCTTAATAGTGGTTGTAAACTCATTACTTTAGATGGTTCTTTATGGGGGACTCAATTGACAAAATATGCAATTAATCTAATGTTCTCAAATAAATGACAAAATTTGTGAAATTTTGGCACATATAGAATATCATTTGGTAATGGAGAGTTAGATTCATTAGCATTACCTTATGGAACACCTTTGGGATGAATTTCCTCACCTACTTCAAGGCCATAGTTTTACTCACTCAATTCGGATTTATTTGCATCTACAGATGTAAAGATGGAGGTGGTGGTCAATAAATAAAGGGTGAATCATTACCACCCACAGGGAATACCACCAGTCAAAATCAATAATTAATTCTAACAAAGAAATGTTTTTCCTAGATACATTGATAGTGTGGTAGAGACTTTAAAGCTCATCAATGCAGAGCTAACCTCTTAGGGTTTTCACCAGTCACTCCTCAATCATTTATTATAGTTTTTAGTTTTAGTATTATATATATATATATATATATATATATATATATATATATATATATATATATATATATATATATATATTCCCTTCCTAGGTAATCCCATTTAGTATGAATACTCAAAATTAATTAATGAGTGATGAGTATTTTAAAGCCTTTCTCTTAATTTAGTCTTTTTTGGGGTAAAGTAATAAACAAGGGTCATGTGGTTGATTTATTTATTCTTTATTATTAAATATAATATTTTCCATAAGGGGGGAGAGGGTATTGATTGTATTTTATTTATTGTTCATGTTGTTCCTATTGTTGTAGAATGATACTTCTATGTCTATTGTTTTTTCACACTTTAAATATCCCACTGCAGTTCTACATAAACATATGCCTCCTTCTCAGCAACATACCACTAGATTTGGCTCCTATATTCTTCATTTCATGGGTCACATTATGAGACTTGTGGGCATTGGGAAGCATTTATAGGGCATTACTCAAACTAGTGAGGGGTATTGATATGTAATTTTCACTAATATTGTAACCTAAAGGGCCCATATTATCCAATAAACTTGGATTCAAGGTAGATAATCGATTGACATGACTTACACTCATTGGAAAGGGGTTTGTAACTTGTAAGGTCACAACATCCTAGACTAAAAAATCTACGTGACACAGAGTAAACTAATACAAAGTAAAATATATATAGAAACAAGGATTATCTTAAAAAAATTTAGGCTATCATGGTGAGGGGTAATGACAAGTAATTTCATGTGATATTTTACCCTAGAGGGCACATTATATACATAATACTTGGATTAAATGTAGATAATTTTCTATTCCATATATAAGTTTGTGAATATAGTAGGGGAGTAAATGAACGTCGATAGGGGTCCAATACAACAAATATGGTATGCATGTGTGTAATTGAGGATCATTTATATTACCTCCAGTTGTCCTCAAATATTTATTCATATATCTTGATCATACCTCTTTATCATTCATAGTGGATCAATTAAAATAATACAAGAGGAGAATATGATCTCTATGGGATAGTCCATCATGAGTTTGTGGAGTCTTTCTGATAATTTTTTTTTTTTTTTTGGTTTCGTAATTTGGGATTTTGTATATAAAATAGTTTAATTTCATAGTGTATCATATGGGTTATATGGTGTAGGATATCACATGAAATACCATATCATTTCCTCTCATCATAACTACCCCACACAATTTGAAATCTTTAAAAAATTGTAAATTCTATAATAGGAAATGTCTAATCAAAGAACCTCTCACCTTTAAATTTGTTTATCCCTAACAAGTGGGTGACCCCTATTCTCACATGGTATAATATATTAACATAGAGTCATGGGCATTGTTTCAAATAATCCATGGAAAAAAATGTGGTTTCAAGGAATTGTATGTTTAAGGATATGCACAAAAAGGTATGCTTGTTTTAGGATAAATAAGTCAAATTAAATAAAATGAAGAGTGCAATGATTCATAGAAGTATATTAATTATTATATGTTAATGAGCATAATGTTTGTATATGAAATTCATTTTAATAATACAGTCTATGTATTATAAATTTATGAATTGTTTTTATTATCTCAAAATCATAGTCAAAATATATATAGAAAGTGTATAGATAAAATAGCATTTTTCATGTCAATGAAAATGTGATCAAATAACATTTTATGTTGTGATTATTGTTTTATTTGGTTGAAAATACATGAAAACATAATATTTTTAGATATCAGTACTATTCTCTTACATGGTTGATGATTTTATAGGTGACACCAAGAAAGACAACAATATCATCATTTAACAATATAGTTTAAGCTTTAAACCATTCTTTAGATATCCTTTTCTATTTCATCTTACATGTCATGAAGATGCAGATTCAATTATTTATGGTTTCTTATTTGTGTATTTATTAAATAATTAGAACACAGTGGAAACGTTGATGCAGTGGTAATTATCAAAAATCTAGTATATATATCCTATTTATAACTTGCGATGGAAGAAATGTATCTTTTAATTTATATGATTTTCTCTGAGATGTGTTTTTTATTCATTTGTGGAGTATATTCCCATTTTAAGTGTATGATATGGTACCCCTAATTCATGACAATTAAAACTACAAACTATTTATGCCACAGTCAAACATCTACCAAACTAACACATTTTCTCTCTATCGGTGACTCCTCTACCTCGACATTCATATTGCATCAATACATTGGTAGCATAGATGAATATGGATCACAATATAGATGCTATAACCTCAATGTCTATTCTCCATATCATTGAAATTCAAGTGTTGATTTGACATTTACATTGGACATGCAACATGTTGTCCTTGTCAACCATTCATGATAGGAAATGTACAATCAAAGCACTTGCCACCTCAAAGGTTGCGTACTCTTTTCTGATGTATCCATCATAGGTATCCACATAGAAAATCCCCTATAATCCCAGTAATTACCTCCATGATTCTAAGTGAACACAACATGGGTGCTTAGAGGTCTTTGTAGAGGACAACATGGCCCTATATTTTAAATAATTTAACATTTCACTATTTTAAATATTTTAATGTCTACATTAACTCTTACCAAGTCCTATCTTACCAACATATTATGGATGTAACTTATGGGTATTTTAGAGAAATGCAAGGGTGAATGAAGGTGAATACTATCTAAGAATCAACTCTTTGTCATGATTAATTGATTTCATAAATACATTATTGGTGATACGATTGTGTTCAAACATATTTTTGTTTTTATATTCTTCTTAAATTAATGAAATGGTCTTCCCTATTCAGGTAAAAATATGTGAGCATGCCTTAGTTACAAAATGTGTACTTAAAGAAAGGTTGTGATATATTATTACTAAATGATTCTTTTAGTTGTTATATTTCATTATTGTAAATTATTCTGGGGATGTTTTTATGTAAATCTAGAAAACATTATTTTGATGGAGAAATTTGAGATCCTCATTCCTTCTTAATTTAATTGAATGTAAAGTCATGAGCAAGAGAGATGATATTATATTAATCCTTATATATTATTGTATTTTCCCTCCATAATTGATTTAATTATGCAATATAAGATTGTAATGATTGGATAGGTCAAATAGCAGTTCCTTATTTATTTAAACTTTCTTGATTAAGCTTTATGCATCCTTTGGTTAAGTTAAAGAAAGGGAATTAATGCTTATGTTTGCTAATCGTTATTTGTCTTTTCCTTATGGCACCATATGGAAATTATAAGTTGATATTGAACCTAAGTCAATATATTATAAATTTACACTTAAAAAAATTAATGATCGAATATGTTATTATTAGTACTTACCCCATAGGGACTATTATTTCATCCTTGACATATTGATTTTATGCTAACCCCGCTTAAATGCCAATCAAATGTTGTACCTACTAGAAATCTAAATCATTTTTCAATGTTTATGGAAATGTTGGAATAGTTTATTATTTTTAACTTTTACACCAAAAATTCAATTATCCTTGTGACATGTATCAAATCATAGGATCTCATTACCTTTATTTTCCTTCTAACCCCTTTGGTAATAGTTCTGAATTTTATTGTGGCTATAATAGTCAGATGGAGGATGTGTTTGCAAGGCTTGACTACATATTGAATACAATGAAAAAGTATGAATTTCACTTGTCAATATATGAATATGCCCTCCATCGCTCTTTACCTTCACTATCAACTAGATTTTGTGAGTGAATTGTTTGTGTATTTGATGTTTGTGAAGTGTATTCAGACCCTGGAGTAACAATAAATACTTATCTAACTTGCCTCCTTCATATGTAAGCATTTTCTTCTTATCTATTTATATTAATTGAATCATCATTATGCATGACTTTCCTTGCTTGTGTTACATTTATTTATTTGCATTTTAAAGGATCTGTGAAATCCTTTATTTTTATTTTCTCTAGAGAGGTTATGGAAACTTCCTACAAATAGTAACTAGTGACTTATTTGTTTCTGAAAAGGTAGGTTTTAAAATGAAAAGTTAATTATTATTATATTTTCTACTATTGGTGATGCCCAAAATGATATATAATGTTAAACCTAACACAAAACCTATAGGGACCATGATTTTCTTGGCGACAAGCTGAGTTTATTGACGTTGCCTTTATAATCACATAATTTCAATGGGATGTTGAAGAGTGTAGAGCCTCTTAACCAAATATATAAAAATGATTTATTAATATCTAACAAGTTGATGTGGCTTGTAATTATCTACTCATATGACACCTTTCAATTGTTTTGTATATTATACATTTTGTGTTACGTATTTCGTAATATTTGTCATATGTTTTATTTTATTTTTATTTTCTAATTTATTATAATTTTATGTCAATTATTCCAAATAATCTTAGTTTCAATTTGTAGGGTATTGTTTTTAAGGTTAAAAATAGTAAAATCTACATAACTGGCATAGAATTCACTTGTGGTTATAATTGGGATGAAATAATATTCTTTGTTGTCTTTGAAAGCATAGTAATGATAAGTTCTTTGTTTCAAAGAAGACTTTATCTTCATCTTCTTTTGTAGATTCATTTATGACTACCATTTACAAACTTTCAAGTCTCAAAGTTCTATCCTTGGTGTCTCTTTGATTGTGGGGTCCTTTGCCAGGCAAGATAGGGCATTTAGCCTCCATTGACATATTGAATGTAAGTTGAAACTTTTTCTATGTAAATATCTCATAGGAAGTTTCTCTATTGATCAAATTCTATAACTTAATTTTAGATAGTAACATGTTCAATTGTACAGTCCCTGATTGGTTAATTGTATTTCATTGTTTAACCTCCTTGAGCTTCTAGAGTAATATCTTAAGTGGACCACTACCCTTTTCCATAAGTAAACTATAGAGCCTCAAAGTGTTGTATCTTTATAGAAATCATTTTCTAGATGCCTGTTAGATTTTGGCATCTTGATAAACCTACAAGAACTTGATTTTTATCTTTAATTTTTTTAATTGGAAACTTTCCTCCATGTCATGCCTCTTTGGTAAGCTAAAAGAAACTGTTATTTATGCTTTCTCTGATTGCAGAGAGTACATACATGGTGAATATCCTTTTTCATTTATTTCACTATAATTTCTACCACTAGTATGGCATCTTACTTCCTAATTAGTGGATAACATGAGATCCTTATTTATTTATTCATAATTTGGATGAGCAAGCTGAATTAATTTATTTGGGACACTTATTGGATCACATATCAGTAATTATTCCACATTGATGCAAATAACAAAAAAATGTTTTTTCATAGTTCAGGGGGAAAAATGCTTATTCTTCTTCACAATGCACATAATGATTGATTGAAGCTAAAAAAATGCAAAGCATTAGAAACATATTGGTAAGAATTACAATTGTGTTTGTAACTTCATTGTCTGCAATGATTTATTTTGTAGAGACTACATTACTATAATTATCGTTTTCTCTAACTTTGGACCTAATCGAGTGTTTTGTTGTCTTCCCACTAAATTTATATTATGACACAACTTAAATTAATGTAATTCAGCATATAGAACAACATGAAGACTTTATAAGTGTTAATTGTATTCTACTTTAAATAGTAAAACATATAATAAACATTGTAAATATATACAAGGATATATGTCTTCTTTTTTTTTCAATTTGTTGTTTAAGAACACACTAAACTAAATTAATATGTGAATTTACATCCTAGATCACTTGTCAGTGAAGTTCGATGATTGGACATTACTGAAGCCATATAATGGCACTTGTTCCAATATGTAATGGTGAAGATTACATGAAATCAATGATTGAATATTTTAATGTGAAGATAATTATGCATTATAAATAAATTTGTAAGTGAGATATTATCTCACGTAGATTTTAGGGAGAGAGTTATTAAGGGTATGCGTGAGTAAATTGTGGGATAGGTATTATCTCCTATTTTTTAGGAGATTATTGCCTTATATATGTTTTAGTTTTTCAATAAATAAAATAAGTTTTTATGATCGATTAATTGATTAGCCAACTCTGGTATCAAAGCAGGGCCATCCTAGACCTCTCTAAAATTTTCAGCCTTGTTCATCATAGAGCTGAACAGTGCAGACCATGTGTGAAAGCTCTTTCATTTGACAAGCCTTTCATCATGCTTTATATTGAAATATCAATGTGGACCATGTGATATTTTTAGTATCATTAATTTGATGATAAATATCAGTATTATTATCAGAGGCATATTAGCTGAGCTTTGACGGTCTCTATAGTAAGTTTTTGCATCAAGATCGGATTCTTGGCGAGCTCCTTGTCTTCATTGCCAAGATCGTCATTCATTCTAGGGGAGATCATTTGAATGTTTTTTTCGCACAGATCCTTGACCGAAATTATTGATAATCAGGACTTGTCTCGTCATTCTCTTGCACCAAACCCGGTCTTATCATCTGGTCTTATCATCTGTTGGCTAATTAACTTACGATATCCTATGAAAAATTCCTCGCAATGGTAAGCAGATCCCTGCATGCACTTTGACGCAATCATAGTGTTGAAACCTGTTGCTTCATCTCCAAATCATAATTGTATTTCGCTCAGCAAGCTGCATGCACAATATATAAATTAGGTATTTTTGTTAAGCCCGTGCTTTTGATAAATCTACAAGTTAGTTGGACCGTGAATATTGGATTCTGAGTCAGATCATGAGATAAACCTTATTCAAGGTTCACACATGTCCCAGATTCAAGTCTGCCTGTCTACGGCCTCCATCCTCATTCCAACCTCCACATCGACCCTGGTATTTCACTTTGCACTTGCTCTGTGAGAAATGAAATTCCTTGAAGAGATTGGCTTTCTCAAACCAGACAGCTCTCAGTACATGCACTGCGGATCTCTATTCACTATCCTCTTCTGCTTTTCATTCATCATCCAGATCTCCGTTCCACCCGGCTGAGTCTAATAAACAAAGCCCGTGATATTTTTTTGGACAGCTCCGTAATTTATATTGTGTATTATATATATATATATATATTTTTGAGTTGTGATTTTAATTTTGAAATTCATGGTTAATTTTTATTTAATATGTGTTTATATTTTACACTGCTAAGTCTCAGTTTTATTCTGATGTCAATTTTGTTTGTATGAAAACTTTTATTAAAAGTTTTCCTATATTTAAATTTTTTATTATTTTAGTCAAAATTGATTTACATCTAAATAGTCACTTATGTATTTTTTTATTTTTGGTTTAAATTTTGGTTAGGCTTGGTAGTATGTCTAAAAAGCAATTTTGTTTATTATTTTTTAAATATAATTTGTGTCTTCAGTCATTTGTTTCGTGAGTGTCATTTTGATTTATTAAAACTTTATATTGTTTTGTTTTTAATATCATCATTTTTTTTTAGTATTTTTTTGTGTAAGTTTTTTTTACTTATAATTTTCAAAAGGTATTTTCCCAATGTGTTTGGATGTATTATCAGTTGTAATCAACGTTTTTAAAGTTCATATTAGTGGAGGGAATGATAGAATATTTTAATGCGAACATAATTATGCATTATAAATAAATTTGTAAGTGAGATATTATCTCACATAGATTGTAGGGAGAGAGTTATTAAGGGCCTGAATGAGTAAATTGTGGGATAGCTATTATCTCCTATTTTTTAGGAGATTGTTGCCCTATATATGTTTTAGTTTTTCTATGAATAAAATAAATTTTTCTGATCGATTAATTGAATTTCCAGAAATCAACATCAGTGGGAGTAATGGTCCATGTAATGATTATTTATAAACTTTACCTTCGTATTCTTACTATATGGAATCAACATTGTCCCATCATGATACATCCATATTCTATGTCAAGGGAATGCTTAATTGTTCTAATATCTTCCTCCTTCAAGCCATTTCCTTAATTTTTGAGATGTGGCTTATTATTCCTATTCAGTTATTAAATGATTTGAATAACTAAATCATGGTTTGGGGAAAATACAAACCCATAGCTTATAAAATTGTGTCTTGACATTCTCTTATGAATATCACTAACTTGGAGGAATCCTTAAAATACATTGATAAGAGTGATATATTTTTATTTCAATGCAGTAGTGTTTTAGTGTGTCATTAAGTGTACCAATTAATTATGCCTTATTGGACAATGTCTTGCGACATGCTTAAGTGATAATAGGAAATAGTGCTATATTTCAGCTTAGATTCTTAGCCATAGGGATGGCATCTACATTTTTTCTCTTCAAATTAATGTACTATTATAACTAATGTTGAGGATATGACCACTTTATATAAATAGAAAATTTATCTCACTCCTTAACATATCATAAATTCTATATTTTGATGATAAAGTTGAAATCAAAAACTTGAATGAAGTAGTTATATGCTAAAGGTTTTGCAAGAGATATGTAGCTCCTATTTGTATAAATTTGAATTATAACAGTGGATTGTTATATTAGTTAATTGCATAAGGATTGGTAATCCATTAATTATGGTGAATAATCTATTCCAAATATGGTACATATTATTAAGATAATAAATTGAGTTAAAAATGACTAATCTATGAGAATTTATTGAAACATAGGTTAAATTACACATTTGACCTTTATTTTTATTACATTGTTTATATTGTGAAATAATTATCTTCCTAAATTTAGCATTGAATAACTATACCTTGTCTCTCAACTCCAATTCTATTTTTGGGTCAAATATGTGATAAGATTACTCATATCAATTCTTGCTAAGTCTTGTCACTCATAACATAAAGATATCTATATTTTTATTACATTGTTTATATTGTGAAATAATTATCTTCCTAAATTTATCATTGAATAACTATACCTTGTCTCTCAACTCCAATTCTATTTTTGGGTCAAATATGTGATAAGATTACTCATATCAATTCTTGCTAAGTCTTGTCACTCATGACATAAATATATCTAGTAACAAGAAATTTTATAGGATCCATGAGACTTATATTATTAATCTTGATAAAAGGATTACATAAATCCTTCTAAGTTACAATTAAAAATAGAAATAAATCAATTAATTAGGGAAATAGGAATTAACATCTATTTTTGTTATACAAATTATCCAAACTTATCATAATAGGAAGACCATACAAAAAATGTTATGATTGATGGGTCCAAACTATGTCTCCATTCTAACATAATTTAAAGGGATTGTAATTTTATTTTTATTTTTATATATGAGGTAAAGTTTTTTCCCTCTTTGATATCAATGGATTAACCCATCCCTAATAGTACTAGATATATTTGTCCATTCTTTAGAGCTTAAGGGACACCATCTTATTGATGGGTTTTTCTATTATGTCAACACCCATTGAAGGTTATGAAGGAATATTCAAAAACCTTTTCTTACTCATTTACGGATAATTATATGTCATCATGACATGTGAACTGTCTGATAAACTATTACTAATCATTTCCAAAGATTTTATCTCAGATGAATAATTAACTTCCTTTCCCTAATATCATCTTCTTGAGATTTATGTGTGAGGTGTTAAAAAGAAATTCTGGTTGTTTTTTGTGAAATGTTTGGTAGCTAGTGTGTTATAGTAAAATTTGAATTCTTCTCTTAGAACTTATCATTGTTATCCCAACTAGATATGTAAATCCATGCTTGAGAGTAATCTCAATCATTTTCTTCAGTGTCTTGTCTTACAATATCTACAACTAAAGGAAAGACTCAAACACTTTGAGATTTAAAATACCAAATTATCTACATGTGCTGTAAATTTGACATTAAAAAACCTATTTCGGACATGTCCTCATGTTCATGAACCATGGTTCCAAATGGATTCACATTTTATGTTAGTGTTTCCAACTAGATCCAATGAATTAGAGGTTAAAAGATAGATGAAAATACAAGTAATATTTTGTTTATTTTCTCAATCTATACTATCTCGTCAAACATTTGAGGATAACATAGTTTATAATGAGCATTGATCCTTTGGATTCACTTATATAAGTGTCTCCTCCTCTGATGAATAGATAACAATGATGCCACTTGTCCTATCCTCCTCCTCAGTGAGTGAGGGGAGAAGGGATTGGGAAAAGGGGGGAATGTGGGACAAGATAAATGATTTAAGTGGTTGGAGTTATCAATCATGCTAAAAATCCTTTACTAGGTCATGTCTCAAGACTTTGTCATTGTAGGGTGGTGATCAAACAAGTGTCCCCTGCGAGGGAAATTAAAGTATATTTGTATCCTTCGGAAGGGTTTCTCAACTTCTAAAGATTGATACGCAACCACATTTTTCCTATGTTTTTGCATGTGCATGATTTTCACACTTGCTTTAGTATTTTTGTTATGTTCTTCATGTTATTCTTGTATAGATATATTTAATTACCATTTTTTTAATATTTTTTTGAGTTTTTTTATTTATATATGTTTAAATAAACAAAATATTTTGTCTATATTTCACAATTTTATTAAAATAAAATAAAATAATAATAAATTAATAAAATGATATTAGATTGATGTTATGCTAATTTACGATCATTTTCAATATGATATCTATATAAATATCATCTCAATAAATCCAAGAATTTCTCCTCTAAATTTCGTTACATATAAAATTAAAAACATTTCACTTGATATAGAAAATTTTCAATCCCTTATAATTCATTGAGAGATCGTGGTTGTGTTGTTACATTGTCTTATTTTTGTTCACAATGATTAATGAATTTGCACTTTGTAATTAAAATAAGAGGCTAAAACATATTAATTTAAATGTAGGGAGAATGACCCAGCGTATAACATAATAAAAGTAGTTACAATTTTCATACATAAATCAAGACATTTGAAAAATATCTTAAGCCCTACGAAGATAAAATATATAGAATCGTCTGACTAAATCTGATTTGATTTAAAATTGCTCACCGTATAAATTGTTGATTCTTAACTAGTTAATAGTACAAAGAAAGAAAGGGAAAAGATGACAATAAAAATTCGAAAGAAAGAAATATAACAAATGTTTCGAAATGATCCATCCTCCACAAGTAGAGGCAGAGCCTACGAACAATAAATATTTAGTATTTGTGGAAAAAAATTCCAGCGTCGCTGTTAAGACTTGCGGTGAATGTGGGTTGAGGAAGGAAAAACCTCGGCAAATGTCATCTAAATCAGTCAAAACCAACAACACTACCATTGTGTACGGCAGTGATAATTCTGGTATCTGCCATAAGGACCACAACATCCAGAAGGTCCATAATAAAACTCTTTAAATATCATCTCGATCTCAATCAATTAAAGGAAATAATAGTACAAATGCGAATACGAAAAAAGACAAAGTTCAAGGCAATGATAATTCTGCCGATAATTATTTGTGTAGCAATACGTAGCAGTGGTAGTACAAATGCGCGGATTACTATGTTGTCTACGCTCCACCTCGACCTCTCCCTCACCAACTCACCTCATTTGGTAACAACAAAAATTAAAATGATTGTTTTCCAATCAATCCGACTGCTGGCTGAGGATTACTATCTAAAAGAATAGTCTCTCCCTATTTTCTGGATGATTAAAAAAGTAATATGATAGATTTTATATTTTCAGTTAACTTTTTCGTTTCTAATGCAGTTGGCATAGTATTATCCACTTGTTATTTTCATTCAATACTCATAAATGGAAAAATATATGCTTGATCTTCAAAAGACGAAAAACGTTTGGGGCGCTTGTCATGTTGGATTTGATTAGGGCTTTCCCTCCTCTATCTAGTTGCCACCATATTACTTATCTCTGTGGGATTTTTTTTAATTTACATTTATTGTTTTTGATTATTTGTCTTTTTCTCTATGAGCAGCCTTTTCCTTAATGAATTCTCCTTAGGAGCCTACTTTACTTGATACAGTTTAACAGAGAGAAAATAATTATGACGTCGAAGTGAGAATGCAAGTTTATTCTAAAATTTTATAATGAGGGCATTTATCCATATCTCGAGTTTTGCCACTTAATGTTGTCCTTGAGTTGTTTAATTTTGATAATACTTGTCAATGATAAGAAACCCACACATTTATAATTTATTTTGAAGGACGTGTCTCAACCGAATCCATGATTCGAAGTTAGGGAGAAACCCCTTAGTCAGCCCATGAAATAAAGTTAGTTGGGATTCAGAATTTGACTAAGATATTTTTTCTCTTTAAGAATGAAAGCCTTGAGCACTGCATTATTATTTATAAACATGGCCCAATATATGTGAGAAGATATCTATTTATCTTTTTTTTTTGGACCTGGGACTTTATTGTTTTTAAGAAAAACAAGATTAAATTCCATTAGTGGATAGAATTTTCTAGCTTACCCATGTCATTATGGCCATTTATGGAAGAACTAGTTAAACCCATAGGTCAAGTTGTCTTTTTTAAACTAACTATTGTTTTGCTCCTCGTCCCCAAATTTTGATTCTTGCAGAGGTGGATATCTGTCAATACCTTCATGAAAGACTGATAATTAAATTGATGATAAATGTTTCACCTAGTGGGTCATATACATCAACCTTTCCAACATTGGTTTTAGTGTCAGGTCTCATATCACATGCTCAAAGATTGCCCCCTAATAGCAAGTTAAAACCCACCATCCAAAGCTACGACAAAATAACCCACTTGACCCCTCCCTTTTTGGGCGTAGTAGATGGCTAGAATGTGCTGAGGAGGTGACATAATCAACAGAACTAAACCTCAAAATCCCATGTTGATAATGATAAGGAAGGATATTCTACTAATATAGCCACTCTATCACCCCCAATCTAAATCCCCCTTGTTAATGCCCCACATGCCAACCTTAGTTCGGTGATGACATGTGTTCTATAAGTGCTTATTGTTCAAGTATATCATGTGCATGTAAGAAATTAGGATTACAATCTTTTCCCAGCAGGTGGTAACTAATGTCATTTGACATAAGGTTACTTGTCTAATGTTAGGACATGAGGTGGGGTGTGGTCTCTTAATTAATTTGATATCTTCTATTTATGTGTCCATTATGGTGTATTTAGGACGTGGGGCGGGCGGGGCGGGGGGGGGCGCGGTGGGGGCGGGGCGCGGTGGGGGAGGGGGGGCGAGGGGGGGGCGGTATCCAATCATAATATTTGGTTGATTTTCAGTTTTGACATGAAAATTCTTCATATTATTTATATTTATGTTTCTAATGATGCTATTAAAAGGAAAACTCTTTGGATATTGTTATAAAATTCAATCCCCATTTCCTATTAGTTTATCTTTGGGTATTTTAACATGATTAAATTGGTAGAATATAAATAATGGGTCCTTCTTATGCGATGTTGTGTTTGCGATAGAGAATCCTGGTTTTATTTATGGAATAAATTTGGCATGTTTAAACTGAAACACCACAATAAGTGCTCATCTCCCATGGCTTAGTTTATCAAGAATAATTGACACCAAGGAACGAAATAAGTGCTTATAAGACTAGATAGGACTCTTCTTTCAATTTATAATATCTTCTTTTTTGCTCATAACTATGAACACTCTATGAGTGTGCTACAAAATGTCAATTATTCTGTTCACTAACCCACACAATTTACAATTGAATGGTCTACACCTCCCACTAAAATTTATGAAGACAAAAACAACTGATAGATTCATAAAAAGAGCAATATATAGAAATATGAAATGATAATTATAAACAAATATTTTAAAAATGTACAACCAAATTAACAACTAAAGAATTAGAAGCAAAAAAGAGAGTATGCAGAGAAGATGAAAAAAATAAGCACAAAGACATCTCAAAATGATAAATATTTATTAAGAACAAGATTAAAAATACAAATACATTAGGATAAATTAACTAAGGCAAAAGATCTACATTTGTCACATCCTTCCTAAAATTATTAGATTAGCTAAAAAAATATGATTAATTAATATTGAATATATAAGATAATATTATTGTATCCTACGAATACATGGATTTAGTTCATCCATTTTGTCAATGAATTAATTTTCTTAAACTTCTTTAAAAGGAAGAGATGACTACAATGAATGACTCTTTTTTGTGGGCATGTTAAAAGGTTCTTCAAAGGAAGAGATGACTACATTGAATGACTCTTTTTTGTTGGCATGTCAAAGGCTTTAGGGTTTGTTTAATTCCTTTATGTTAATGGTGCATACTCTTTTCTCCAATGCCTTAGACTGTTGATTGTATTAGACTGTTTCAAAATCAATGGTCATAGTTCTGAAATATATTGCCTCTTTCGTTCTAAGCAAGTGTTACTATCCTACTTGATTTTCTATTTTTTTAAATTTTACAACCCATCTTGGAATGCGCCAGATGATGCCTTTTCTAGATTATCTTAAACATTTTCAACGAAAATGGATGAAAATGTTGGAGAGATTAAAATCTTCGAATATGCTGTTTTTCTTTTATTATTCACATTTTGAGCTCTAATGAATACGTGCTTGAAAGACTTTGAAAAAAAATAAATCATATTGGATGATTAAGATTTTGTCACTGAAAAGAATCTTTTGAGACCGAATGATAATTATTGATACCACTATCATCTATTATTATTCATGTTTGGCTCCCTCGAAAGCTCGTTATGTTAAGCTCACTAACCTGCACTAATATTTTATTTGGGATAATGCTAAGATAGCAGCAGGTCGTTTTTTTTTTATAGAGTGGTTTTGGAAGCTTTTTTGCTTAACTAGGTTGACGGTGTATATGCATCCTTGATTTATATAGACACAAATATTGTTTATAACTTACGAAAAAAATTTAGTCGATGCTATTGAAGGTTATGAGGTATAAAAAAACATTCTAAAGCATTCCATTTGTCCAAGCTCTTTAAATAATAAGTTTTATTATAAAAATATAGAGTTTCATATTTTCTTCATTATTTTTACCTCAGTGAAAATTGACCAGTATTTTTTGTAAAAATTATGTCAAAATATTTTGATGTATTTAAAACTTAACATCTTATGTCAAAATATTTTGATGTATTTAAAACTTAACATCTTTTATTTATTTTAATGAGCAAAATAATATCAAGTAAATGCATCTTTTAATAAAAATTCTAAACAAATAAATTATTTCAACATTATAGAAAATAATCTTCATAATTATAAATTTTATCTCTTGCATAAATTGGATTCCTTGTCATGAAAATGTATCTAGCTTCTAAAAACTCTCGAAATCAAAGCCTTCCATCTTTATCAAATATCATCTTCATGGTTATAGATTTTTGCCTCTTCCATAGATTGGATTTTATGTTATGTTTTAATATGAGTTTCTTTGTGTAGTTAAGAACTCAGGTTAGATGTTATGGTCCATAAATATAGGCTGCAACCTATAGGTTTTAGTAAAAAGACTAGTGGTAGAATTTTGATATCATTTTTAAAAATGATTCTATGAGATTATTTTTTTATATTATGACTTAATTTTAATCAGTCTTGGAAAGCTAAGCAATTGTAAAAAAATAATTCTTCTCTCTAAACATAACTTTGTTATCTCAAGATGACATAGAATTCCAAACTTGAAAACAAGTTCAATCATTTTTTTTGGTGTCTTATTTTACAAATTCTAATGTTATGAGAAAGAATCAAACACACTGAGATTTAAAATACCATGTTATCCTCAGACGCTATAAATTTGACATTCAAAAACTTATTTTGACATGTCCTCCCACCCACCAACCTTGGCTTCAAATGGATGTACATTTTGTTTCAGTGTTTCCAACTAAATCCCGTCAATTGAAGTTTAGAAAATTCAAACAAATGAATATAAAATTTCGTTGATTTTATAAATATCTCATATCTCTTTAAACATTGGGGGAGCACGAAATTAAAAATGAGCATTGTTCAACTCTGACAAGTAGAGGACAATGATGCCACGTATCCTGTCCTCCTCTTTAATGACTGAGGGGAGAATGGAGTGGGAGAAGGGGGAATGTGGGAGAGGGGAAATGACGACAGGGTTTTGAATTTTTTTGATCATGCAAAAAGATATTTTATTAGAGGCATTTTTATTAGTCTTCCTTAATATAGGGTGGTGATTAAACCAGTGCTATCATGTCTTTATCATGTAGGAGATAAATTATAGTATATATAGATCCTTCGAAGAATGTTTACGACGAGAGTATTTCTTAGATCTTCATTTTCGGGAGCTTTAATCATGTGTTGTTCAACCTCCATGGAATGACATGTTACGAATTAGATTGCTTTCGATTGTTGTTGAGATCTATGTTTAGCAATAGTCACAAATAGATAGTGGACGAAAGGGAAATTTTTTTATGGTTTATTTCTCCTCAACAATTTATAAGAATGAAACAACAAACACCATTGTTTCAACTATGTGGTTTATACATTTGTGGTTTGCTTGCAACGGCTTCAAACCACATACACTATTTATACTTGAATTCTACAAATTTTATTTGTTTACACAGTTTCATTTATTTTCAAATTTTACTCTTAAAAAAAAACTAATTATTTGGTTTTCTGAAAAAATGATTTAAAAATATATGTTTTATCGATTCAAATATTATGATTTATTAGAAAGAGAAATTAAAAGCATAAAATAAGGAACAGTAAAAATATATGTTTTATCGATTCAAATTTTACACTTGAGAGATAATTTCAGGCAAAACGCCTCAGCAAACTCCTTCCAATCAGCTACGTAGCAGTTTTGAGCAGAAGAAAACTGTCTAATCGCCCTGAGAAATTAGGAAAACACAGAGTAAATGACCGAAAATAAAATAAGTATTAATTACAGAAACAACTATTAATAGCAACTGAATAATTATTAATAAGATGACTTTTGCTATTTCTATCAGTAGAAAACTAAAAAGCCAGCGTACCAAACTGAATTAGTATTTGAGACAATCGTGTTCATTATCACTGCGAAGACGTGCAGAGAATGTGGGGTCACGAAGGAATATTATCTCAAAACCAACAACACAATTGAGAATAGGAAGAATGACTAAGTGTAAGGCGGTGCTAATTCTGATGATGATGATTATTTTTAAGTGCTAAGTAGCAGTGATGGTGAAAATGCACAGAGGAGGTGTCTGCCACAAGGGCCTCAACCTCCAATAGGTATACGCCAGTGCACTGATTACCCAGGCCCTGCCCCTACTGGTCCGCTCTGCACTCCACCTCCACCTCGGCATCGCCAATCCGTCTAGTTCGATAATAATAACAATTAAAACGCTCGTTTTCCAGTGGATCTGACTTGAGGCGGAGGATTACTATCTAAATAAATCTTCTCCGCATATTTTGTGGTCGAATGATCAAATAAGTAATACCGAAGATTTTGTATTCAGAGTCAGCCTTTTCATTTCTAATGCAATTGGCATGGTGTTATCTACTTTTTGTTTTCATTTAAAATTCAGAAATGATTTTTTTTTTTTTTTAAAAAGGTGCTTAAAAGATTTTATTTCATTTTCCTTATATATTGCCGTCTTTTCCTTTGGAGATGGGAAGGAAAATTATATGAGATTAAGGAGATTTTATTTCAGTTTCCTTGTATATTACCGTCTTTTCCTTATTTTACATTGGAGATGGAAAAAAATTTAGATGAGATTGAGGACGAAATGCTAGAAATAATCGTGCAGACTAATTAGTGATGGACTTTATTAAACTTCTACTTATACTTGATAATAATGATTACGTTAAAAATAAATCATGTGAAACTAATTTTTAGATAATTTAAAAATCATTAAAAAATGTTATTTATATACATATTTTTAATTTTATATTGTATGTATTATATTTCCTCAAATTAAATCGTGTGAAATTAATTTTTTAAAATTTTATAAATTATTAAAAATATTTTATTTATATATTTTTTCATTTTATATTGTATAATATTGTTGAAAAAATGATTTTTTATAATAAAAGATATTGAATTCACTTAAAATAAAATTTATTATAATTACTCAATTTATTGTCTGTATCATATTTAATTAATGTACTATTTTAATGTTATAAGATTTTACTTTTTTTTATGTCTTTTTAAATTTTTCTAAAATATTTATACATTTTATTTTTCTATTTAATAAATAATATTTATCTTTATATCATTAAATTCCCAATTGAGTAGGACACTTGGTATATAATTCAATTCGAGCATCTAACAATCAATGATTTCACAAGGTTTGTGCTAAATACAATACAACCATATGATTAAATTATGTAGGGACATTAAATATGATGCTTGAATTTAATAAGTAACATTGAAATGAAAAAACTTTGATAACATGCAATATAGATGAATAAAATGAATTGTATTCTGATTCCATAAACATATTGAGTAAAAATAGATTTAAAGTATTAAATAAATAAAAGAGATTGTAAAGATTTATTACACAATATATTTATGGATTAAAGAATATTAATTTTATAGTTTAATTAATAAAAATAAGTTATTATTGAATTAATTTCATAAGTTTTATTTATAAGTCACCAACTAATGAGGGCACCTAGGTCAATGAAGGCTTAAGTGACCTAAATGTGTCCTCACCAAATTTTCATATTGAAATGAAATACATTATGTTTTAATTTTGTGATTAAAATTTTAGTGGTAAAATATACATATGTAAATTATTAAATTATTTTTATTTAGTAATGTAGGAGATTTTATTTTTATTTATTTTTAATTAAATTGGTATTTTGTAAAGCACATTTATGAATAATAACTGAAGATAATTTAAATTTATAAAAAAAAATATTATGTGACCTTATTTTAGAGCATGTAAAATAAATAATCAAACTATCTTAACATATGAGATTAATTTTTTTTACAATTATTTAATATTAATTGTATGTAATATTGATGAGGATTTAAAAATATTTTAGATAATATTTATAAAATATATTAAAAAAAAATTATTTAATTTAAAAAAATTAATTAAATAAATAAAAAATAAATAATTCAAATTTGATTCTTATAATTCTAAATTTTAAAAAACTTATAATATATACAGATCTAAAATAATTTTACAATATATATAATTAAATTGTAATTTTTTTATTAATTTAAAAAATATCTACATAAATATCTTAAACACAATTCCTTCATTCATTCCATTTTTAACACTTAATTTAGAAATTTTATATACTGATAGAAATGTGTTATCTATTTTAATTGGATTACATTTCTTTTTTGATTAAGCTTAATATTTAATTATTACAATCTCATACATTGTAGCTAAAATACATATATTCATTTATCTCGTTAACATTTAAATAAAATAAAATTAAAGAGTTTAATTATTGATTTACAAAATATAAATATATTTTCTATATTCAAAAATAGAAACATTTAAAAACCATATGATAACAACATGAATTTATAGTTATAAGTTTAATCGATTTATCAATTAATTTTTAAAAAGTATTTTTAATTTATTTAAAATTAATAAAAACATCATTCTTATTTTAAAGAATCTTTACTTTTTCTAAAGTTTCAAATAGTATATTTATAATTTTATTTTATCTTAAAATTCTATTTTTACATAAATATTAATAAAAACATTTTCTCTTAATAAAAAGAGATAAATTATAATTTTTATTAATAAAAATTAATAATTCAATTACATAGAAAATGTTTATAAATATTTCATTTATCTTCATATTTTTAATAAGAAAAAAGAGGAAAAGGTTCATTGAGTTTTGTTACGCTAGAAAATGATATTAGTAGGTTGGATGCTGATTTTTATTTTTTTTTTGCCTTTTCGTAGTGAAATGTTATTTTGCTCATCTTTGGCAGCCAACATGAGCAAAATTGCTGACTATAGAGGGTTGTTCTAGGGTCTGTATCCTATCAATTCCTTTGTTTCAGTATGTGTTTGTTTTGTTTTTTTTTTTTTTTAAATTTATTTTTCAAATATTATTTTTGTTTCATATTGAGTAGCCTTGTTTCTTTATAGGTTTTGCTATTTGTTTGTTTCTTGTGTAACACTGAAGAGATATTTGAAGTTCTTTACTGTTTAATTTTTTCTACTTTGTTCAAGATTTCGAGACTTTTCAAATTTTCGTATTTTTCACCTTTATAAAAAAAATTGGAATATAAATAAAGATAATGGTCATATGAACTAAAGTGAATAAAAATTATAAAATGAGTTATAGTTTTATTTTCTTCTTAATTGTGAAAGTATTAATTTCTTAGTGTTTTGGCATTGCGTGTGAATTTTAGTTAGTGGACACACGTTTCTATCACCAAAATTGATTTAAAATCCTTTAATAACATAAAACTATTTAGAAATGGAATTATAGGAGGAGTGGGATCGAGCAGTGAACGATGAGAAGGTTTTCTGAAGGGATCAGAGATGGGAGCCGAAGCAAGCAAAATTTCTAGAGTAAACTGAATGAAGATGCAGAATAAATTTTGGTGGATGTTTTGGAGAAGAAGGGCATGTCGGGAGGTAGTCGAAAGGAGGAGTTGTGTCAGATGATTTTTAAGGATCTTCTATTCTGAATGATCTGTACCAAATTTAAGTGGCTTGATTTGGAAGACACCCCTTTCTATACTAACTGGCTGCTTAGGGAGGCTACTGCATTGGAAGTGAATTCTAATCCCTTATCCCAGAGCAAGGAAAGGCCAGACTTAAGTCAAATTTTCCGGAGTAGAAGGTGGTTGTTTCTTGAGCAGAAGAGCTGGATGTCGTTGGCGACCGGGAGGTTCCCTTCATCTCACATTATTTGGCCTTTACGGTGTCTCAGGCCCCTGCGTGTCCATGTCTATCGCTTGAATCCTCAGTGTCATTGGTTTGGAAGCTGGACGCCGAGGTAGCGAGGGGTTTTTCTCATATCAACGATACTGTTCTTTTGTATGCTTTGCTGGTTGAAGTCTTTGTTTCCCATTTGGCCCTTAAGGGATTAGATACGGCTATATGTCGAAATTTACCTACTAGGGCTTTCGCTGTTTCTTCGTTTCTGGTGCTTGGCGTTAAGAAATGTTCAGTGTTGGCATTTTGATAAGGTTTTTGATTATGTTTGGAGGGTGCAATAGGTTGTTTTTGTGGCCTTGGTCCATCGCTGGTCGTTGATTCTGTCTTGGATCTATGCCTCGAGGTTGATTCATGTTGTTCGTGCCATCTGTCGCATCAAATGGAAAATTCTCGAAGTTTCAAGACCTAGGATTTAGGTTCTCTTCCGCTTCCAGGGGCATCGTGCCTCTTGGCCAAGGCTTCTGGATAGACTTGTTAGTTTTGGATTTGTTGTGATTTCTTTCTGATGTTTTGGTGGATAGTCTTTCCGATGGGTTTTAGAATTTTTGTGGTTTCAGGCTTTCTTGGGGTTTGTTGTGTTGAAGAGTGTTGAAACGATTCATGGAAGGATGTGGTGAGGTGGGGGTTGGTGACTCATTAGCAAGGATTTCTTCTCAGTTTTATTCTGGTTTTGGTAATTTTTGTCTCAGATTACGATGGTTTATCCATTAGTGGGATATGGGATATTGATGGTTTTAGTGGTTCTTAGTATTCTTGTTTGGTATTTTCTCAATAATATGGTTTGTTTGATTATTTGGGTAAACTTTGTATGTTGGGGTGACATGTTTTTAGTTCGTCTTTGTCAATAGTTTTATTTATTTTTGTAGAATGGTAAGCTAAAGTTTTGGGTTTTTTTTCTTTCTACTGATTCTTAAGTTTGTGATCATATGACTTGATAGAAATTATCCATCAAAGTAGGCTGCTAATCTTCTAATTTAATTATCTTTTGGATTGGAATCTTTTCAACATTGAAATTGAACTAAAAAATAATATAGAAATATTTTTATTATTTTATTTAAAATAAAATATTATAAACATGATATTTAGTTTCAATATCAAAATCTTTATGTAAATTAAAATTGATGGCTCATTTAGCTTTTGTGATGAACCTAAATTATCTATGTATGATTATTAATTGGATGGGCGTAACCATGAAATACTTATCATCATACTGCGTATAAGTACCCTATGATATTATGCACATGAGCTTTCATTTAGACTTCCATTTTGAGAATAGTTAAGATTTACAACTTAATTTGGATTTGATCACGTAGAGGTGAATACATGACACCCAAGTTGACCTATTACATGTTATAAGTATCACTTTTAATGTATAGTGTGAATTTTTACATGCACCCCATTTCACTTATCGGTCAAACACTATTGTAGACTAGTTTGTGTCCTGGTTGTTTTATGTTTTTCTAATATCGGTTGCATTAAAAATATACATGGACATGAAATTTGTTGTTTCACACATTAAATATATTTGCATCCTTTTGGATCCCACAAATCAAATTTGTGTTATATGAACTACAATGTACTTTTGTGATCTTAGATGTTTTTTTTTATGTCTCACAAATATGATACTAGTTAGGAATAGTTTTTTTTAGTGCTTACATATTAGGTTATAGTAACATGTGAAAAATAAATAGATTTATTTATATATTATGAATATTTAAGAGAATAATTCTTGAAATAGCAATTAAGGTAGATAGAATTATGAAAGAGAATAAAGAAGAGATCTAGGGGATAGAATGAAAGTTTTAAGAGATAAGAGATAAAAATTGAATCCTTATCCTAGGATCAAGAATTTGTATAAATATCTATCAATTTTTTAAATAAAATTAATTAAATTGGGAATGAATACAAATATTGTGTTGTAGAATTTTTTTAGATTCAACTCTTCACCATTACAAGATAATTATTATTAACGGTATCAAAATATATATTTTTTTGATATCTCTATGATTTCAATTTTTATTCTTACTAAGATTTTTGGAGTGATTCATAGGTCCATTTCTCTTTCCATTTGATAGGCATTCAATCTTTTTATCATGGTTTTTTAGAATAGACCATTACAATTTGTGTTTGTAATTTTCATTTTATTATTAGCCAGAGGCTTATACGATGGGGTGAAGCCCCCATATTCATCCCACAAGAGACAAAAGAAAAATAATATGCCATTTTATCTATTTTAATGCTAACATCATGAGTTTATGGTTTTGCAAACTATCATATTTAATGACCTTCGTAGGTTTTGAAAACCCTCCCAGTTGCTAGGTTCATCCATTGTATCATGCCTTGTAGGCAAATCACCATGTGTTTTTGCTCCATGACATCTTTAGCATTAGATATTATATCCCCTAGCTCAACTAGATTAATCTGAACATATGTTTCTATGTATTTCTGGAGGAAGTACTAAAAGAGTACGTAGGAGGAGGATGCTACCCAATTATGTCTCCACCAATATGGTCGACATTTTACTTCAATAGAGTGATGATCCTAATAATAATCTATCTCAAAAATCCTCTGTCAAAAACCTTTACAACTACCAAACTGCAACACCATCATATTATTTTAAGGTGGTTTAAAATATCCTTATCATGTAGAAAACAAATAAAAAAGATGGAGAAATTAGGGTTTTAAATTTTAAAAATAATTCGTAGAGGAAAAATAAAAATCTCAGTAGCAATGATTATATGAAAAAATGATTAAAACACTAGAATATAATTACTTACAATAATTTGTTTGACAATCGCAAGGTCTGTCCTGGTAGCTAAAGTCTATTTGGTTGAAACCCTCCTTCAAATGTAGTAGCACTGCTTTGGGTGAAGTGAAGCAAGGAATGGCCAACATCACCTTTACTCTCACTAATATATGTGTTCTTACAAAGGAAATATTGTTGACTAGATAAACAATTAATAAAAAACAAGCTTTCTAAATGCTTTGAAGAGGAGTGCATAGAGATGGATTATTTGTTTTATGGAATTTTCTTTCTTCCAATTACCAGTACTTATTATTGCATTATGATAGACTAAAAAATGCTTTTATATATATATATATATCACATCATCATAGACTTAAAAAATGCTTTTCCTTTAATTTAAAAAAAAATAAAAAATAAATAATAAATCAAAGATTAAAAGACATACCTATAAGATATGTTGTATATAATGGATATTTTATAATTATTGGCACATTCAGTGTTACATCATAGGATACAATTTACACTATGGTGGGAAACATGTATATATATTATGAAGCACTTTATCTTTCTACGGCTACTGTTTCTTATGAGAAATTACACGCGAACAATGTTTTGTTTTGCACTCGAGGACTTAGGTATATGATACCACACCTCATTATAATTGCATGTCATCTGGCATTTACGAAGGCCTAACACATTTGTTGAAAACAAAAAGTACAATTCTAAGAGAATTGAAATTTTCCTTGTAATACGAGGTCATACACCTGACCCCTCTGCTACCATTCCCCAGTTAAAGAAAGCAAAAACATTTTCCTTGTATTTCACCATATCATGCATCAAAACTTTGCAAAATTAAAATATATAAAAATTAATATCAATGATAAAAAAAACATAACCTGGAATAAAAACAAATTACCGAAAATCTCTGAAAACTTGGAAAATTGAAATTTAATTTGAATCAGAAGTATCGCTGGGTATTTTTGGAATGTCAGTGTCATATAATAGGAGAGGGTTTATAAGAATAAATTGCACGTCTAATGTCTTATCTAGATTTTTAATGGTGATTCCATTGGATGGCTAGTTATGAAGGCAGCGACCAACAGGGAGAAAATATGCAGCCGTGGGAGGAGGACGTGTTTCCTCCTTTGCATGTGAATGTAGCATGTTGAATGTGCTTCATACATCACTCTTACAAGCCGAGTAATCGCTTATTCAAAATGCAGGAGGCCAAACATGATGTGAAGTGAAATGGTGAAGAACATCGTAACGACGAAGAGGTAATCAGAAGTTTGCATTCTTCGAATACATGTCAGGATAAGAAATTCAACAGGTGTTGTGCAGATAGCACACATATTTTTAATAGGACATTTGAACATTAATCTATTTTTGTAGATTCATTATAATTCTCAGTTCCTGCATATTTTATTCAATCGTTAATTATTCAATATTTACGTACTAAATTTTAATTGCAAACTATTTTGTAATATATTTTATATAACAAAATAATTATATAAATTATATAAGATAAAACACACACTTACAAATAGACAGAAATATACAATATATCGTAACATATAAAATAACATTACACACACACACATATATAATACATTAAAATAAATTTAAAAATAGTATATAAAAATATTTTTATATTTTACAATATAATATTATATAAAAAAATATTTACTTACAATATAATATAATATATTAAAATATATATTATAACATAATATCATATAATATAAAAATATATATACTAATATAAATAATAGATTATAATATTATAGTTATTAATATATTATATAATATATTTGTAATATAATACTGTTAAATTTCAAAAGTACTTTAAATTCTATATGATATGGAGAGAAGACATTGAAGTTCTCAAGTTTCTATTTATAAGATATTTTATGTGAAATCATATATTAGAGGGCACATACTTTGCACCCATTACAAAGTAGTTTATAATTCGTATGGTGGTGTCATATTTTATTAACTATTTTCTATTTGATCATAGAAAGACTCTATGTCTAATGTACATCATATCAAATGAGTTTATAGATTGAATTGCTCTATTTTTTTGTCTCGACGCTTAGAGAAAGTATACTCACTTGACCATCAGTCCTAAGTTGAAAAAAATATAGCGGATTAAATTTTGATTAAAAGGGGAATATACCTCACTATAGAAAAAAACACTTAACCACAACAATATGATGTGAGATGTGATAATTTCTATATTAATCCCTGCATGATTAAATTTCGAATTGATTAATATTATTTGAATTATTACTCTATGAATGATTTCTTGTATATTAATAGCAAAATGATGTTTATGTAAAAAAAGATAAAAATAATATATCAAACTATAATTCATAAGAAAGAAATATATTCCACAAACAAAAAAAAAAAACATTTATTAAATATAATAGCAAAAATAAAAATATAATTTAACTGACTCTCGCACTTTAAGGGCAACTGCTAGTATATATGTATTGATATTGTTTCAATTGTTAAGAATCTGGCTGTAAAGGTCGTTTGGTGATTGTTGGTTGCGCTGTACGAGGGCGTACAACCGTGGGCATGTTTGATATGGTTTTCTTCACATTTAATGGGTTTCATATTATGATCTATTTGCAGGCCGTACCCTTCTCTGTATATGTATTAAAGGGTTTGTCAAGCGGTTACATTGCATTCCACATTGGAGTCTTCTACAACTATCCATTCATTGCATTATGTTGAACTGGATATGCATCAAGGACCTATATCGGGCTACCTTGGCATCCAACTCGAGCTCCTCGCAGAGCTCTCCCGCTCAGACCTAGCATCCTTCTCAACATATTGAATGAGGGCATGGTCGCTAGGGTTCTGGCATGGTCCTTGAAATTTATATTGGAGATCTGTATTGCGTACTCATTGACTGCCTGTTTTAACTGAAGCCGCCAAATGCCGCTTCTATACTTGGTCAGATGCTTTTCTTTGATATTTCGTTATAGTTTCATTGATTTGCATTTTAGGTTTTATGTTTAATTTTGGGGTTTCAACCCATTTGCTTTATCTTATTTCATGGTTTTTTTTTTGGTTTATTAAAAAGTGGTAAATGCTATTAGGTTATAATTTTCGTTAAAGTTTTGTTTTCGTTACGTTTTATTTTATATTATTTTGTACGTAGATTAATTTTTAGTGTTTTATTTAGTTAATGTTAATTTAAATTTTTTAAAGTGTTATATATATATATATATATATATATATATATATATATATATATATATATATATATATGCTTTTTATTTTAGATAGTTTTTTTAATTTTTTGAGATGAGTTTTAGTGTGAGTGATTATATGATATTTACATTTTTATTAGGTTATTGAAATATTTATATTATAAAATTAAGTATTTTTTAATGTTGATCATCAAGTTTTTCTATTGTTTAATATTTTTTTTTATTTTAGTCAATTTAATAATAATTAGATTTTTTAAATTTTAGTCAAATTTTAAATAATTTTTAGTGTCTATTGTCCTTTGTTATACATGTGTTTCATAGTTATCATTGTCTCTATTCTAAACATCAATCAATTTATTTTCCAAGTTAAAATAAGCTTATGCTGCAATGCATTTTTCAATCAAACATGTTTTACAGTGTAAATTGATGTAGTAATAAGTTTTTCGTAGTTGTTTAGTTTATGTGGTTTATTTTGCCATGTTTACACTAAGGGGGGTAATTTTAGGAATAGTCTTTTAATGCTCAAATTATTAAGTTATATTGATATGTGCAAAATAAACATTGTGAGTTGCATCTCACGAGTGTTTGATCAAAAAATGGTTAAAATAGAAAATCACATAGACAAGACTATAAGGGAGAATAAATGAGAATTGCAAGGAATAGAAAGAGAGTATTATCGGATAAGAGATAAAACATGCCTCTTACATTATGGGATCAAAAAATTGTATAAATGGATCTCATTTATTTGAATAAAATTAATTGAATTATGATCAAACAAAAACCTTGTTTTCTCCACATTTTCTAAGTTTCGGATCTTAACCATTACGAGGTAATTTGTATCAACACCCCTGCGAAACTAATTTGTAGTTGCGTCTTCACCCCTATAATCTAGTTTTCTGTTCTGTGAAGCTGCATTGTTTCCTATATATTAACCATCAATGCAATTGTACCAATCGAAGGAGATGTAAAAAACTTGTTCATCATTTATTAAACATTATTACGGGCTAGGAAATGGAGCTTTAAGTGAGCAAACTCCCAATTTTATACTTTTTCACATTGAAAAACCTCAAGTGGAAATCTAAAACTTTCATGTGTGTGAACTGCCTTTTTTAATGTATAATGGTAACTTTAAAGGAGAATATGCCACTCCAATCATCACTTATTGGTTGTTTTGAAGATAACCTTCGCGATAAGTACTCTATGTTGAGCCGTGTGGAATATTAGAATGATTTTAGTCTTACGTTCATCATTTGAGTGTTATAGAATTGTTGGAGAAAATATGGATTTGACGTGATTTTTTAATGTGGTTTCGAGGTTTAGATGATCGCATAGTGCAAATGTTAGTGTGGATAATGGAGATGTGACATTTCGGTTTATTATATGCTATGGTGCTTCAGTAAGTCAGTAGTTTTATGTGTGTTCTTACCTCTGGGAAGTAATGAATATTGGTAATGTGGTCATGATGATAATTTTATATGCCTCAGTCATTTTAAGTGGCTTTATTAAGACAAAGAGAACATGGTGCATTGTTTTACGGTGGTGTACTGCAATTTTATTGTTGAATATTTGATTTGATATTTTTTAGATTTAATAAGATAACTTTTATTTTTGTGAATTGTTTAAATAAGGATACTTATTCATTTATTTACATGTTTTTTTCTTTGTTCCCAAACATTATGGACTTGCTCATTTATTTTATTTCTTGTTTTTTACAAATGGTCCAATATTTTTTTTAATCATCTTATTGTTTTCTTTGAGAAAGTTTTTTATTTGATTACAAATGCTTGTTTCATGTATGTTTGAGATGTAAATAATTATCACCTTTGTATGATTGTGGGGTATTTTAGGTTTTATCTTATGTTTAAAGCTTTAAGACTATGATCAAGAATTGTATGGGAACGTTCTTAAAACCTTTGTTTTATATAAGTTGGGCATGAAGTGATTTGTGGAAGTGGTTTCTATCTGTTCTTAATTTTGAAGGCCAAATGATCGTCTTGGAAGGAATAAGTTGTGTTTTCATAGGTGTACAGAGGGTTATGGAGATTTGTGAAGTTTCCAACTATCATGGACATGAGTAATAATGCTTATTCAGTTATAATCATATAACAAGGTTCAGAGCTATTATCATGTCCTTGAATTATTTTCCCAACTTTAAATCATACATGATCATGTATCTCAAGTACCTGATAATTTCATCCCTATGTATGCCATTACTACTACTTTCTTAAACACCAAATATTATGAACCTTCATCAAACCATGAAAATCTAATGCATTTCCTTTATAAAAACTCAAAACACCACGACTTAAAATTTTAAATTTTCTACTATTAAAAACTCCCTTCGTATCATTTAGAGTTTCTCTTACACTCTAGGAGAGTAAATGAGATGCATTTTGGCAATGGTGACATGCTTATTCTATTGATTTTATTATGATTCTAAATTTATGATGTTTGTGGTGGTGTATTCTTTGATAGTGGTTATTGGGGAGGCAAATTATGTATTCTAATTAATTTTTCACTATCTGCATCGTTTGGTGGCTTTTTTGGTTGTATGTTGATGTCACACTAATCCCAGTAATTTAGGTTAACATGAATCATTACTAAATAATTTAGTAGGGTCAGTAATAAAAAAATTCGATATTTAAATCATTTGTAAATAATATATGAAAATAAACAAAGTCTATATTTAAATCATTTGTAAATAATTATATTCAAATATTATTACTAGTTAGAGTCTCATCAAATTGCTTCATGTCTCTTAGAATATCATATCATAAGCCCTGAAACTCTACCTTTGTCAAATACTTCCTAAAAATATTAGACTAGTTATAAATAGGATTAATTAATATTCATTATATATTACATAATATTATTCTAGCATAGGAATATGGATTTAGCTCATCCATTTTTTTAATGATTTAATTTTATATAACTTCTTTTAAAAGAAGATATGACTAAGTTGAATGACTATTTTTGCTGTCAGTTTTAAGGCTTTATGTTTTATTTAGTTCTTTATATTAGTTATGCATTCTCTTTTCTCAAATGCCTTCGATTGTTGGACAATAAATGGAAACAATTTGGAAAGATATTAGCTATTTATTTATATGCAATAGTGGATCTATTTTATTATGGATCTATGTGTTCTAGTAGTCAAATTTTTTGTATTCCTTCATGCCCAAATAGATTAACAAGAGATTATGTTTGGAAATATTCTCTTTACTAGGAATAGCTAACAAGTTAATGTCCATATATTAGTTGAATCTTTAATTATGTTTTTAGATAACATTGATTATATATATATATATATATATATATATATATATATATATATATATATATATATATATATATATATATATATATATATATATATATATATATATATATATATATATATATATATATAATTTAACTTGTAGTGGGATAAAACATAATACATTAGGATGATGATGATACTTTCTCTAGATTATCTTAAATATTTCCAATGGAAATGGCTAAACAGATTCTACATATTAAAATTCTCAAGTATTCTATTTTTGTTTTATTGTTTCCATTTTGAGATCTAACAATATGTGCTTGGCAGAATTGAAAAAAACCATATTAGATCACAAATATTTTTTCATTGGATAGAGTATTTTGTGTCTGTATGATAATTATTGCTACCACCATTATATAATATTATTTATTTTTGTATCCCTAAAAAGGTAAATTTTTTTTAGGTTAATTAACTTCCACAAATGTTTTATTTGGTATAAAGGTTAGATAATAGAGATTTTCAAAGAGTGGCTTTGGAAGCTTGCTTACATAACTAGGTCATCGGTGTATGTGCATCGTTTTTGTTTATAAACATGAATTTGGTTTGTATTAAAGTCATGTTAAGGCATTTCATCTGTGATATCTTTCCAAAGGAAAAAGTTTATTATAAAATATAAGATTTCATACTTTGCTTATTACCTCTACCCCAATGAAAAGTGACTAGTATTTTTTTTTTTTCTTAAACATTTGGAAATATTGTGATGTATTCAAGAATTAACTAAAGTGTGTTGGAGATGGATTTATATATTGTGTTTATTTTATTGACCAAAATTTATGATGCTATTATATCATGTCAAATAAATGCATCTCACTTGTAAAAACTAAAGAAATCAAAGCCTTCCATCTTAATTAAAAATAATCTTCATGGTTATAGATATTACATATTCCACATATTTGATTCCTTTTCATGTAAAATCATCCTGATTTATAATTATCCAGGCCTTATCCACAATTTATAGAAGGTATATAATGTTGTACTAATTACCTAGGCCCTGTCAATCTTGGTGTTCTCTTTAATACACCTATACCTTACCCTTGCCAATTTGTCTCATTTGATAATAATGACACTTAAAATAATAATTTACAAACATATCTATTTTTTTTTTGTAGAGGATTACTATATAAATACATAATCTTTCTTTATTTAGTGAATGATTACAAAAATAATAGAATAGATTTTATGTTTCCAGTCAACTTTTTGAATTATAATTTAATTGGCAAGTTATTATCAACTTTTTGTTTCAATACTCATAAATTAAAAAAATATAGACCTGATCTTCAAAATAATAAAAATTTCTTGAGCACTTGTCAACTCTAAATTTGATTAAGGATTCCCCCCTTTGTCACACTACCATCATATTACTCAATGATAGATATTTTTAAACTTGGACTTCATGTTTTTTATTATTGAGATTCCACCTTCTATGAGGTTATTTGCTTATTTAAAATGATCTCCTTAGGGGCCTGTTTCATTTCATGTATCTCAATTGGAAGAAATCAACAACGTTTGTGAAGTGACTATGCAAGTTTATTCCAAAGTTTTACCATGAGTTAATGTACACATCTCTCAAGATTCTCGTCATAACGATTTATTTGATGTCATTTATTTCAATAGTACTTACCAATATCTTGAAACCCACACACTTTGTAATTATTTTGTGGGTCATGTCCTTGTTAAATCCATGACTTGATGCTATGTACAAACCAATTATTCACCCCATACAATTAATCTTGTTGGGATTTAAAATATAACATAGTGATTATTAATCCCTAAGCATTGCATCTCCATTTATAAACATGCCCAATATATTTCAAAAGCTCCCTTCTTGTCTTCCTTTTATGGACCTAATAATTTGTTTTTTGAGTAAAAATCAAACTTTGAATACATGTCTAGATAGAATTTCCTAGCCTATAAATTTCATTCTACCCTTTTATGCAATGTCATATTAAATCCATATGACATGTTTTCTATTTTATAACTGACCAATTTTTACTACCTCTTCCCAAAGTTAGGTTTATGTAGAGGTGGGAATCTCTCAAAACTTTCATGAGACATTTGATATTGAAATTGGTGGTCAATGGTTCACCTAGCTGATTTTATACATCAACCTTAAAAATATAATTTTAATGTGTCAAGCCTCAAACCACATGATCAAATATGTCCCCTTATGATAAATTTGAGTCCATCACCCAAGGTGGTATCAGATTACCTAAGCCATTTTTCATGAGAATAAAATGGATGCTAGCTCTTGGGGAGGTGAAATAATCAACACATTGACAATTTGAAATACCCTATTGTAAATAATAACTTGGTATATTCTACTAATGCAACCATTCCATCACCCCCAACTTAAACCCCATCCACTCATGCACCATAACCCAACCCCAGTATAACCATGACAAATTATTTTTAGGAATTTAATGTAATACTTAAAACACAAGATTATAAACTATAGGTTCTCATTCTTTCAAACATAATTTTGAAAATAGATTTCGATCAATGTTCTGATAATGAATTCATGAGAAATTATTCCCTTCCCATATTAGAAAGTAACTCATCTTTTGATGAGTCCTCCTTTTAGTGAGGATTATGAGTTTTCTACAAAAGAAAGGAAAATTGTATTTATTACCAACTTTATCACAAGCCAAAAACATAACACCTTCTTGGGAAACATTTTTTATAATTACATGGACCAAAGTGCGAAACCATGAATTTTGATGGTTTCTAATAATTTTTTTCTAATAGAATGTACATGGATTTACAAAGACAAGTGCAAGTATTTAGTGGAATATAGTTGTTAGAAGTTTTTGAATATGCATATCATGGGCCTCAAATAACTTATGATTACATGTTCTACTATGTAGATTGTATCTAATATCATCTAACTATGGAGTACTAATCATATGTTAGGATATGACTTGCAGTATTGTGGCTTAATTAACTTGATAGATCCTCTTTATGCGTCTTTATGGTGGATTTGGGAGTGGACCCATCTAGTTACGATATCTAGATTATTTTTAATTTTCATGGGAAGATCCTTAGTATTGTTAAAATTTATAATTCTAATGATGTTCCCCCAAGGATGACTCTTTGGATATGGATGTAATATTACCTCCCAACTAATAACTAGATTATATCTGAGGATTTTAATACTGTTTAATATGCATAATATTAATTTTGGGTCTTTCCTATGTATTAGTTCATTGGTGAGAGATGAGTTTTGATCTATCTATGATATAAGTTTGGCCTGTTTCACCTGAGCAACCACCATAGCTGATCATCTCCCGTGACTTAGCTTATTTGGTATAAATTTATCCATGGATCTAAGTGACTCATAAAAATACTTTATAGATACCTCCTTCTAGACTAAGATATATTAGCCTTTACTCATAACCATGACTACCCTGTCAGTGTATTTCAATGTGTCCTTCTGTTCCGTTACCAATCCACCCAATTTATAGTCGAGTGGTCTCCACCTCAAACAAAAGTTTACATTAACTAGTTCTACCTAAGCACATCTCATCTGAAACATCCAAAATGATTTCCAACATCATTAGAGTTTTGATTGCTTCTCCTTGTATATGTATGGCTTTTGGATTGATTGAGTTGTGGGAAGCTATCATTATCCGCACAAGCACCTTTCTTCATTTTTTAGTAATATATTGTCCCTCATTATAAAATGATCAAAATTGTCTTCTATTATAGTATTTAATATTCTTTTATCAATTTTTAAAACACTCCTTTTTTGATGTGTCCTTACACAAATAAGAGGATAATCTTAGGAAAAAAATGAAACTTGTAGACCTTGATCAAGGAAAGGGAAGTTAGTTGTAAGCTCTCCTAAAATGGATCAAAATTTTAGATAGGGTTTCCAAGGATTTTTTTAAGATCAGTGATAAAAATTATTCCAATCAAATAAAAGCTATTGAGTATGCAAGAGACATTCTAACTAAACTCCCACACATCATTTAAGACTTTTTTGGACATTATATCTATGTTTTTTAATCTAAAAATTCTTTAGAGGATCAATCAATGGAATTCAAAGTATTTTACTGACAACAAACTCTCTCTTTATCAAAAGGTGGCCGGTGATCAATTTATATCCATAGAAGAATTGTATGAGATGAATATGGTTATCTCAAGAGAATGCTGAAATAGGTTATTTATTCTTTTCCAAGTTATACTAATATATTTTTGACTATCTTAGGCTTGATATTTTTAAAATATATTAGGAAGTTCTTTCCTAAGGCTCTCTCAACAAATTCATAAGTAAGAGTAATATCAAGTTTATTTCTATTATAGAAGATACTAATATAAATTTTATTTAACATTTATAACTCTTATATATGTCTCATAAAATAACATAGCTAAATAGGTAGTCATTATAATTTGGTATATGCCTCCCATTATTATTCAATCTAAGAAAATAGGTTTCATCTAAGGGAGATACATATTGGACAATATCCTAGTAGTCTGGAAACATATGGAGTGGGATCATACATCTAAATATAAATATATGTTCATTAAGATTGTCTTTGAAAAATATTAAGAAATAATGTAGTGGGCCTTCATTATTTCCATGTTGCAAGCCTTGATTTTTTGCCCCAAGATCAATCTATTTGTATAAACCCTTTTCCAGAATGCTTCTACTCAAATTTCCATTAATGTCCATCAGGTTATTATTCTCTATCAAATAAGGGTCCTCGTTGGTTCCTCTCATTATGTGATTTCTACCAAGTGGGTTTGAGTATTTATTAACGTATTATACTAGCACAAGGATTGTCAAGAGAATTTATTTGCCCATTATTTATCAAAACTAGTTAGTTAATAGTTATTTTGTGAACAATTTTTGTTACCCTTAAATATGATGAGTAGATGTTTTTGAATTCCTTAGAATGCCTTGAAATATTTTTTAATTCCTTTATTTATCATATTAAGTGGGCCAAAACATAGGGTTATTTATGGAGCTATGATCATCCGTATTGTTTTCTCAATGCCTATTAATAAAAAATAGACTACTCATGGTGAATCATTCAATTTTTAAGCCATTCCATATTCTATTTATTTCTCTCCACTTGACCTCTTTAACTATGTGATCACCAGAGATGAGAAAAAAACTAAACTATTGGATTACTAAACATATCGGCCTAGCTGAAAACTTAAAAATTTGTTCCTAACATCTTACATCTACTAATGTTTATTACTTTTCTTACTACTATCTCTAAAAATTAACATTAAATAAACTAGATAAAATTCTCATATATTTATTGTGGGATAGATAAAAAGGAAACATAGGCATCCATCAAGTGGTCTATTATATTTCCAATCAAGTATCCTAGAGGTCTTTGGGCTAATTGACATAGCTAAGGAAAGCCCAAATTTATATGGAAAATTAGATTATCATATCCATTAAAATACAAGAAGAATATAAAAATTATCCTTAAAAATTGCATCTATTCAAGAGTCCTTCAGGGTGAAACGTCTAGAAGAATCTAGGATTTCAAACCCTAATAGTTACCCTAGCCACCATTAATTTCATTAGGACTTGTTTTTCCAAATAATTTGGAAGATATGGTAAAATATCATACCTCAATTTTTTTTTGAAGGTTGATGTGTTCAAATCTGGTTTATATATCAATTTTCCACTCCCTATGGTAATCCCTTATTATCACTATCAATGTAAAAGCTTTGGCTAAATATCCTAGAATAAATCATGAGACTAGATAATTGATTAATTAAGAATTTGAGAGATATATTTGACAAAATATACTATATCTTGGATGACATGGGAGGTCCTCAAGGTTGAGTTTAAATTTCACACCTAACATTATTGAGTGTATGACTATAATTTAGATTATTGCGATAAGTTATGCTTTACAAAAAATTAATCTCATTGAGATCACTCAATGGTGGAGGGATTGTAACTAATCCACATACACAAATATACTTCATTAGAAATCCTAACATGGTTATCAGTGGCTTTCCCAAACCACTCTTCCTTGTTAGTTTAATCAATAAGAGTCAATATATTACAAGGCTTCACTTATATGGAATACATAATGATTTTCTAGGTTGCCATTATCGATCTTAAGAAATAATTTTTATCTTTGATTTTTCTTTACCATGTCATTCTAATGGGATAAATACTACTTCACATGGGTATATTTCCAACAAGATGTTCAACTTGTGGTCAATCTGAGTCCCTTAAGAACATATTTTGGTTTTGTCTAAGGGCTTAAAATTCATGTAATTAGATTAATTCATTTTATATACCCTAAAGGCCTAAAATATTTTCATATCATACCATTATTATGAGGGGATTTTATTGTCTTGTGTGAAAATTTCCAAAAAAAATTGTCTTATTTTCTACATTGAAATTATTTTTATTTTAGTGAAAGATAAAATTGATAATACTTATAATAAAGATATCATAGCCAAAGATTTTAATATTTAAAAATGAATATTTATGCTTTATAGTTCCATGAATCATAGTTAATAAAAAGAAAATAAAGTGAAAATTGAGGTTGAATATCTCTCCATTCTTCTTGAAAATTGGGGTCGTATTCCTCCCACTATCGATGGAATTCAAATGAAGAATTCTCAATGAAATGAAAATCTAGAAAACCAATATTTACAGGTTCCTAGCTAAATAAAAAGTTGCAAATGCCACATATCATGAAGTCACTCTACATTATCTCCTTATTTCCCCACACCTCCAATTCAATGTTATCTTGCTTTGGGGGTTACTGAAGGTTTCTATCACCCATTTCTAATAATGGTTTTTACCCTCTAGGCAAAATTAAGCATGAAAAGTTTCTTAGACTAATATTTTTAATTTGTCCTCACTCGGATAAAAATGAATTAGAGCAAAAAAAATTAATAATATGGTTTATCCTTTCTTGATACCTTTCCCATTTATGGTATATATTAGTGAGATAATCCTAACAATTATCTATCTATATATCTTGTGGTCCTGGTTGCTTTATATGCTCTCTTTTTATGCTTTTATTTGCTAATGTCAACCTACTATATTTGTTTTGGATTGTTTGTGTTTGCTTCCATAGCACACATTTTTTTAATTTATCTTATATTATTTTTTTTAATTTATTATAATTAAAGTGTGTGTGTGTGTGTGTGTGTGTGTGTGTGAGAGAGAGAGAGAGAGAGAGAGAGAGAGAGAGAGAGAGAGAGAGAGAGAGAGAGAGAGAGAGAGAGAGAGAGAGAGAGAGAGAGAGAGAGAGAGAGAGAGAGAGAGAGATTTCAATTTACATATATATTACTATGTATTTGACTTATTTTACATTAGAGATAGATGATAAATTAACCTATATTAAGAATGAAATACCTTAATAAATCAAATATATGATTAGTGAGTGTATTTATTACTATTTAAATTTTAATTTATAATAATTATCTTCAATTAAATCTTTCTACACTCAAATTTTACATAATAAAAACATTTTTAAAAATTATTATTTACGTAATTTTAGTTTTATATGTTCATAAAATTGATGGAATTGACATAAAAGTATATGTTCATTTCACTAGAAATATTTAGTTCATCATCACTACCATATTTGTTTATTTTAATATTTAAATGATATTATTTATACATTTTTAAGTTTTATATTATATATAAATTTTCATTCAATTGCAAGATATCGTTGAAAAACTATTCAAATTTATAAAATAGATCAATTTCACTTAAAATTAAATTTGACCAAAATTACTTAATTTTGTTGGCAAATTGGAGAGCCAACTTAAAAATACACACATAAATTATGTTATATATTCAAATATATTCAATAAAAAGGCTATTATATAGCCATTGGGGTAGCACAACAACCTCCTAGAAAATAGGGTCTAATAACACATAATAGTCAAGAGCAACAAAAACACAATGAGAATTCATTTCTTGATAACTAAAAACCAACTAACATGTTATAATAGGTTTAAAATATTTAAAAATATATAAAATTTAATAATGTTATTAAATCCTACCATTCACCCCTTTAACATTATTATTTCCTAGCACCCCCTTAATTCAAACACGGTGAAAATTTTTTACACTCTCCATGTAGCCTACTCACTTTTTTAGGTGGCATGCCATCTTTGTGGTTTAATGGCCTTGGTGACACTTTGGTTTTTATTTTAGGATTACCACAAACCTATAAGTGATAGGAGTACATCTTTGTGCTAAACACCTTTGGTGGTTTCTTGAATTACTACAAACCCATATGGTTTTATATGGTAGGTTGACATTGAACTTGGAGATGGCAAGAGGTCTCAATTATTTTATACATTTTGATGGTTTATCAAATTTACACAAACGCTTTTCAAATAATCAACTGCTACTTTAGTGCTTTTCCTCCCCAAATTTTTATTCATTAGGTTGTACCAACCTGGAAAATAATACTCAATATTTTTATTGAAAACTATACTGCATAATAAAACCTCACCATAGACAACATAAAATAAACACACTAAAAAGTTTCACCATACTAATGTTACAACTCCATCATAGGTGACTCACAAGAGGATGCCAATTGTCCTCCAACCTTCATGTATCCTCTAGTTTCCAATAGATGAATCTATTTCACTTAGTCAAAGAAGTCATGAGGCTCAATTGCATGATTTTGTTGAGGAAAGCCACCCATTGTTGGATCCATTTGACATTTGATGACATTTGACTTAGGATGTCACATACAAGTAATAGTGCATCCTTGTACAAACAATTAACTTTGATTTTAATAATATTGACATAAAACCAATACTTCGACTTATTATTAATTTTTAACAATTTTAATGACTTCGAAAAACACACCTTTAACTCTAGATTTGAGAAAAATAAATAAGTGACTAATTATACCAAACTTTTAACTTAAAACTTAAGTTGACAATGAACTTAAAAATTAATGAAATACTTTTTAATAAATATTTGACCATATACTAATATTAAAGACTCAGTCTTAAAAAAAATAACACTATATCCTTAACATGTCTCTATTTGACAGCTTAAAACTATGACACATAATCGACATAAAACATTAAACTAAAAGCTAAAAAATATAATAGATATCTAAAACAAGGGACTATCGAATAAATACTAACCACCATTAACTAACATGAAAGTGCTACCGGTATTTAGATCAAAGCGGTAAGCATTCGTTTTAAGTTGCACCTTCTTAGGCATCTCCATACTTTCTCTTTTACGTCTGCTTCTCGACTATTATACAGATGTCTCAGGCTTCCATGCTTCTACGTTATGCTACATGACTCTCCATGTCGGCTCACATTCAAACTTCAGCAGACTGCCTTGTGCCACTGTTCTTTACACAGATCGATTGATCTTCAGGCTTGAACGCATTTGCTGTGACTATATCTTCAAACTCTGACTCATCCTCAGGTTCTAACACTAGACCAAGTTATTTTTGCGTCTGTTTTTTTGATTTAGCAATTGGTATTCATTTTTCTACAGTAACCGTAGTCTCTAATGGTATCTTTCATTCATTTGCAATCTTCAATGAATTTCTTTATGCAATGACCAAGACCTTGATCACTTCTGCTATCGCACTTCGATTCGGCATGCATCAAACATCCCAGATGAAAGCTTGTTACTGATTTCACTGTTAGATGAAAACTTATATTATCCCTAGAGCTTCATGCTTATTGAATCTATTCTCTCAGACTCAGAATTTGATTCTCATATTGATTCTCAAATATATGTAGGGTTCAGGCAGAATGTTGATGCTCTAATATATTTATTTCTTGATTGCACACAACATATTACTGGTGTGTCATGCACACATAATGCGAAGACAGAAATTTAAAAATGCGAGATCACTACAGAAATTTTATCTAATCTAAATAAGAATTCCTCAAAACATATAACGCCATTCGTGAGGCAATGAGATATAATAGTTGTCCCTTATAATATTTAAATACTCATTACAGGCATGACACTTAAGAGGGTTTGACACCTCACTGTTTGGCAAATTGGACAGCTGATAAAACATTGCCCACATAAATTTAATTATATTTTCATATATTGGATAAAAAATAAAAGCTGTTATATAGTCATGGAGGTATCACAACAACCTTCTAGAAAATAGGATTAATAACTCAGAATAGTCATGATTAACAATAACATTATCAGAATAAATTTCCCCATAATAACAACCAATGTATTTTAAAAAGTTTACACACTTTAAAAAGTTTAAGATAATTAAACTTATATAACAATTAATAATGCTATTAAATTTTAAAAAAATTATCATCTATATCATATTTGTTTATTGTACAATTTAAATGTCTAATTCTTTATATCTTCTTCTAACATTATAGATTAATTAAATATTCTCCTCTCCCATTTCAATAATAATATTCATTGGTTATCATTAAATTAACTTTACACATATATTTTAATTTATATGTATTTAAATAATCTTACAATATATATGTATATTAGTTATGATATTATTATTAATTGGAAGATAAACTTGTAAATTGAATCAATATGTACACTTCTAACACACTTATCTTATTTTTACCATTTATTTTCAAACAATTATATATTGGTGGAATTCCTAGTGTATTTTACCATTATCTATATTAATTTGATTTTATTATTAAAATTCTATTAAATATAATATTTAATTATTTCAGTCTCACAAAGTTGATAAAACATATTTATAATATTTTATCTCATTAATATTCTTTAAAAAGATAAAATTAAAGAGTCCAATTATTAATAAAAATAGTATATGTTATTTATTGTCATATTTAAAATATCCTCACCTTTATAAAAATAATAATAACACCACGGATCTATAGTTTTATGTTCAATTAATTTCCACCAAAAATTATTAGTGATTAGTTTTATTATTTAGAATGAAATACAAGTTAGGAGTAGAGCCATGTAGTTGGGAACTCTAACTTTAGGGTCACACATATTTCGTATTACACTATTTCATAGCCTAAAATATTTAGATCTAGATAGGTTAATAGTTTTTAGATTAAAGTAGTTTTTAGGAGGATTTTTACATTGTTAATGAGAAGGATGGATCATTGATATTGGACATTGATTATGAGAATTGAATAGAGAAATTGTAAAAATCAATCTCTTCCCAAACATTGATGATTTATTTCATCACATGATATGAGATTGAATTAATGACATATATTTGTAATTAAGTTACCATTAGTATATAATTAAGGAAGGTGTAATATCAAATACATCTTTCCACAGTTTCTATGCTTGCTATGAGTTTGTGGTCGTGCCATTTTACCTTGTAAATGAGCCAACTATATTCATGATTCTCATCAACAATGTTTTCCTCTACTATTTAGCCATATTTGTGTTGATATTGATATTATGATATATTCATGCATTAAGAAAGAGAGTAGATGCATTTGACGTAACTTTGTATTCGTTAAGGAAAAATCAACTCTATGCAAATCTTTCTAAGTGCATATTCTTCAAAAAAGGAGTGCAATACTTTAGCAATATCATTTTAGAAAATATAATTAAATTTCAAGCCCCCATAAAAATATTAGATGTTCATTTGTAGTAATAAGTTCATATCAACTTTTCATGAGCTCAAGGAGATGTTTAAAATAACTTCGTTTTATCAATACAAGACATGAATAAGGATTTTTGAGTTTGCTTAAATGTGCCTCTTGAAAACCTTATCCAATTTTTAATTCAAGAAGTCTTTAAGTAAGCAAATTGAACTGGATTACTTTTATTGATTAAATTTGAAGGGTACATATGAAATTTATACAACTATATTTAATAAGAATATCATAACTAAATCATGCCAAAGGAGGGGTAAAAAAT
>JARHVA010001961.1:2782500-2817500 GCA_037957365.1 Torreya grandis | reverse complement strand
TTTTTTTCTTTTATTATCGGGTCCTAAAACATAATTATATTTTACTTGTTAGTGCTAATTAGGTGGTCTATAGACTTTGCTTTCTATTGATGGTGATTTTGGTCTAATAACCATCATGTTACACCAATTTCTACTTGATAAATATATATAATTATGACCTTATAATGCAATTACATTCTCTGGTCCAATTATTATTTTTATTTTTGTATTATCGAACTATCCATTAGACCATTGTAGTTCATTTTTAGAACTAATTTCAATGTTGTAGTTATTTTTCAATTTATCCTTTTTTTTCAAGGATTTTATAATTGGAAATTGAATCCATTTGATATGATGGTATTTCATAGATTATTGTGTGTTTATATTCTATTTAATATTCATGGTGCTATCATGGAAATTACATTATTAGAACATGGTGATGGTTTAAATATGTTCCATGCATTTTACCCAATTCAAGCTGAATATATTTATTCTATGGTCAGTGATAACTCTTTCTAGTTCCAAGTTTTTAGGTTAGATTTTTCAAATAAATTTTAGTTACATTTACGCATTTTATCTATACCAATGGCTAGTCTATGGACGAGTGTCAATGGATTAGTTGGTTTAGATCTAAACTTATGTTCCTTCGACTTTATTTCCAAAGATATTTGTGAAGTAGAAGATCCTAAATTTAAGACTTTGTACACAAAAAATATTCTTTTTAAAAAATGTATTCATGCTTGGATGCAAAATCAAGATCAACCTCATGAAAAACTCATATTCCTTGAGGAGGAACTACCCAATTTCAATGATCTTTAATATAACTCTAGCTTTAGCTAGTCATAGCAAGAAAGTATTGGTTTCACTTATAGGTTTGTTAATGCCCAAATTAATATTTTTTTGGGAAAAATACTTAGATTTATTATGTCTTATTCTATATTAATTATATTCTAGTTTGGATCAATGAATCTATTTGAAGTGGATCATTTTTTACCAATAAATCCTATGTTTGAATAAGGCTTGATTTTACTTACTCATTTAACTAGTCTAGGATTGGGAGTCAGTCTTGGTGGGGAAGTTTGAGATAATTTTACCTATTTTATATCTTAGGTACTTCACATAATTTATTATACAATTTTAGGTTTTGGTGGTATTTATCATGCATTAATTGAACCCAAAACTTTAGAATAATCTTCTTCATGTTTTGGTTGTGTATGAAAAGATAGGAAAAAAATGACCATAAATTTAGGTATTCACTTAATATTCTGAGGTGTTGGTGCTTTTCTCTTAGTATTCAAGTCTTTTTACTTTTGTGGCATATATAATACCTTGGCTCCTAGTGGTGGAGATATAAAAAAGTTAGAGTATCAAAATAATCCAAATCAAAATACTACACTAGATTTGGCAAAACTTACCAATGAAATATAGGTAATTAGTATTAACTAAAATACTTAAACTATAGGAAACGGTATAATTAAAGAAGCTATGTATAGACCGGGTTGAACTCCAAAAAATTTTATGTTTGAATTGAGTGATATTTATAAAGTAATTCCTTATAAGATGGGAAAATCTATTATACAAAATAAACTTACATATTTTAAGAATTTAATAAATCATATAATAGACTTACACAGTCAAAGGGCATACTATTTACATGACCGGTATTTAAAACATTTAATGGATGGAATAATTATGAAGGAATTAACCATATTCTATCAGAGTTTGCGTTGCTTGTCCAAATCAGTATCTCAATATTTTTTGTATCTATCATAACCAAATAGATACAATTTTCTATTATTGATATTTTCATTATAAATGATTTCATTCTAGCTTCTAATCTTTTACAAGGTCTTTTGAAAGAGTTTCCATGGTTGGTAACAATACATTGAACCAATTCTGATAAAAATCACATCACAATTTTTCCTTAATTCAAAAGAGATATGATGAAAAGAGTATTATCTTATATATTATATAATATAATTATATATAAATAATTGAAGTAATCCTACATAGTAGAATTATGAATTGACATAGTTTATTATCCTAATAGTTGGTGTTTTAGGTTTATTCACAAGAATATTACTCTAATTATAGGGAAATTATGGATATTTTTCTTTATTTTTAAACTAAATTAGTTCACTTAATTTTTTTTTAGTTTTAAATTCCGGTGGTGTTTATCACACACTTATTAGACCCAAAACTTTAGTTGAATCTTTTCCATTTTTTGGTCATGTATGGAAAGATAGGAATAATATGACCATAATTTTAGGCATTGACCTAATCTTGGTAGTTTTTGGTGTTTTTATCTTATCATTTAAGGATTTGTATTATTTTGGCATATATTATCAGTGAGCTCCTAATGGTGGAGATGCAATATAAACTATGAACCTTGCGCTTAACCTAAGATATCTATTTGGTTATTTACTCATGTCCCCTTTAAGAGGAGAGGGATAGATTGTTAGCATGGACAATATTAAATATAAAATTGGAGGAATTGTGTGGTTATATTTCCATTGTAATTTTTGTAGTATCTAGCACATCTTAACAAAACATTTTACATGGGACCATCATGTGTTTGTGTGGTATGGAGAAGATTACATAACTTATAGCTTAGGGGCACTTTCTGTATTTGGTTTCACTACTTGTTTTTTAAATTTAACATTACAACTTATCCCAATGGATTTTATTGGCATACTAGCTTAGAAGCCTCTCAATCTCAAGCAGTTACTCTTCTAGTTAGAGATCACCATCTTTGAGCTAGTGTTGTCTCCATAAGGGCCTATTCATTTAGGTAAATATCTTATGCATTATCATATTATATAAATTATCTTCAAAGGATAAATAATGTGTTTTTAGGATATTTATTCTCCCTGAATAGAAACTCTAATGGGACATAATGGCTTGAAATTGAATAAGTTGAAAAAGGAAATACAATCCTAGCAAGAATAATGTTCAATAGAATATACAACTCATGCTCCTTTAGGTTATTTAAATTCTATTGGTGGTGTGGCTATTGAGATTAATGTAGTATATTATGTGTCACCTTTATGTTGTTTATCCACCTTTCATTTTACTCTAATTTTTTTTATTTATTTTAGGTTATTTGTGGCATGTAGCAAGGGCTCGCATAAGTATAGTAAGATTTGAGAAAGTGTAAAAATAAGACCTAACTCACAAACCATATCTCCTACATATGTCCATATTGTTTGATTCAATTTTAAATAAATGTCAAGATTCTCAAATATTTATAGTATGATCCCTCCTTTATGAGGTTAGGAGAGAGAATGCATTATATTAAAATGCTTAGATTTTTTTATAATCTCTCTTTCTATACTTCCTGACTGACATTACATGATTATATAAATATGGAGTTGGATCATAATTATTAGTGAAAAAAACATATCAATGCAATTTGTGCCCTTATTGAATATCAATGATGTTTATTAGATATTTATTTTTTATCATCTTGGGCTTTGATCAGGGTTATAAACCCCTTTTTAGATTGTGAATCAAAATATGTTATTGAATAACTCTTTAGGGTACACTGGGCTTAAGAATTTAATAAGAAAATGTTTATGAAATTTTAGTTGCAGTCTATGTTCTACTTTTTCAAGAATCATTTTGGTATTTACATTTGCTTCACACCAATAAATGTAAATCACTCTTCAAATTTCCCTTATCTTACATTTTACTCTTCTAAATTTTTTCAAATGAATAATGTCATGTATGTTTAAATAATCCCTATTATCTGAAAACCATCAACACACCACTCTTTTTTATGAATACCTAGTTGTCCTACGCTATCCTACCCAACAAATAATATAGTTGTTTCATATTATAAGTGTTATATGCCTACAAATGCAAAAATATTACTTATAAAAAATGTGTATGTACTTTGTACTTTGAATTCTAGAATTAGTGTCTTCTATTTGGCCCCTTGGTGTTTAAAATTTCATTAGAAATGAAGGTTGCAATCACATCCGTATTTATCTTCAGTAGCTTATTTTTGATCTAGTGTATTTGTGCATTTTGTGTGACAACCCTTCTTAGGTGTAGTCTAAAACTTTGGATATGTCATGTTTAGACATGCATTTTGTGCAAAAAATACCCATGAATATTTAATTATAGAATCCCTCCATATGAGAAAGCTACCCATTAGATCCTCTCATCTCGGTTTTAGTAGAGCCAAAAGTAGTAGGGAGATAACCATAACCTCTATTAGTGGCTCCCAATCATTGTCTACATTTATTACATCCATGTGTTAAACCCTTCCCTATCTATAATGTCATATCAACTAGTCTACCATCCATGTTTGTCATTTTTGTCAACTATGCAAGGATAATTCCATGAGGTGTAAAACTAGGAACCAACACTTCATTGGAATCATTGTCAGGGTCAATTCTTGTCACCAATGTTGTCAAGGACTCTTTTGGAGATCTGATTATAAAATTAAGGTTACTAAGTTCTCTTCCTTGGAATATTTACTCAAATAATCTCAATTGTATAATTTCATACATAGTTTAACCATATTATCTCATGTATTTAAAATTTGGGGTTATTTGAGAATTATTCTACTATCTTATATGTTAAATATGTAACACTCTGATAAGGATGTTCCTATTGGAAATATTGTCATTGATGTCAAAGGTCTAGCATTACTGGTGATAAAAGCCCCATTGCATTTAATGTTGTTTCTAATAATTATATCTTGGCTAATATGAGTTAATATTTATTTAATATTAACGAATATATTTTTGGTTACATATGAGACAAAAGAAGGGCCCATGGAGAAGTTGAAGAGTCATGGGGTAAAGATAAAAGAAAGATGGGACACATTTTCCCATGAAGAGTCATCTTGGTGAATTCTAAGAGTCACCAAGTGAAGACAAAAGAGTAAGGGCACAATTTCTCATGAAGGGACACTTTGAGGAATATGAAAAGTCACCAAAGATAAGGACAAAAGTGGGAAAGATGTTTTTGGTCATGAAGGGTCACCACATGACTTTTCAAAGGCTTGGATATGAAGGGTCATCCAAGATTGGCGCCATTTTCCATGAGGATTGAAGGGTCACAAAGGGGGAAGGCCAAAGGTCATTTGGAAAGCTATAAATAAAGGCTTGAGTAGCCATTAGTAATATGAATGAGAGAGGTTGATTTGATACTGTAATATCTATCTTAGAAGATAAATTGTGAGAGATGAATATGATTTGTATTTGTTATATCTAGCTTAGAAGAGCAAAGGTGAGAGAGAGGAAGGAGATGGTGTATTGATCTATCATTTTTTGAGATAGCAACATTGAGAGATAGGTGTGTGGTATACACAAAGGGGTTGGTGCTCTTATGGGTTGGTGCTCATGAATAGTAGCTGGGTTGGTGCTCGGTAAAGGGGTTTGAAGTTCCTATGGGTTGGTGCTCATGAATTGCAGCTGAGGTTGGTACTCGGCAAAGGGGTATGGTGCTCCTATGGGTTTGTTCTCATGAATATACTTGAGATTGTTCTCTTTGGTTTTCCCCACATTGGGTTTCCGTGTTATATCTGGTGTCTCTCTCTATCTTGTGTGATGTTTATTGTTTGAGTTTTATTGCATATCTTGAATGTTTGATTAAGTGGAATTTGGTTAAAAGAAAGATTTATAAGATATATGATATAATAATTCACCCCCCTCTTAGTATATCTTATGCTTAACAATTGGTATCAGAGCAGGTTCCTTTTTGAAAAGTTTTACAGCTTAAAGGTAGATCAGGAAAGAATGATGGTTGGGTCACAGGAAGGATTTTCTACAAATAAGGCACCTTTGTTTGATGGGATGAGTTATGCTTTTTGGAGCATGAGAATGAAGGTTTATTCGATGGCCCTTAGATTTGACATATGGAAAGCAGTGGTGGAGGAATATGAAGAGCCACAGACATCTACAATTACTCCAGTAGAAAAAAAGGCAAGTGAATGTAATGATAAAGATTTAAAAGCTATTTTATGTGGTTTATGTGAATCTAAATTTGTTAAAGTTATGAATTGTAAATCTTCTCATGAAACTTGGGTAAAACGTGATAATATTTACAAAGGTGATGGAAAGGTTCAGCAAGCTAAGCTATAGACTTTTAGAAGGTAGTTTGAAAGTTTGAAGATGGAAGAAGAAGAAAATACAGCAAGTTATCTTTTGCGAGTTGATCAAGTCATAAATCAAATTCAAGGTCTTAGAGAAACATTTGATGAGTCAATGGTGGTGCAAAAGGTTTTGAGATCTCTACCAATGAGATATGATGCAAAGGTTTCTACAATTGAGGAGATGAAGAATTTAGCCAAGCTAAAGATGGATGAGCTTCATGGTATTCTCATGGCATATGAGATGCTGATAGAACAAGATAAACCCTCAAAGAGAGAAGTGGCTTTCAAGACATAAAAAAAAGATAAAGATAAGATTTAAGAATCAAGTGATAGTTACAGTGATGATGAAGATGACAACGGAGCACTTTTCATTTGCAAGCCGAAAAGAGAAACAGGTAAATATCAAGGAAAATTACCTTTTAAATGTTTTAATTGTGGAAAGATTGGACATTTTTTAGCTAGATGCCTAGATAAGGTTAATGATGATGAAAAATAAAATCCTACATATAAGAATAATTTCAAAGGCAAATCTAAGAAGGGTTTCGAGAAGAAGAGCCTGTATTCTAAGGATCCTAGTTTAGGTGAAGATAGTGGAGTCAGTGATTTAGAAGAAGAAGAGATTCTATTCATGGCCATACATGAAGGTGATCAAGAAGAAGAAGAGGAGGAAGATGAAGTAAATATGGAAGGAGAGCTCATTTGTGCCTTAGAAGAGTTAGAGATATTCAGAAGAAGAATCGAAGGTTAAAGTGCCAGATTGAGAAAAATGAACAAGAGTCAAAGGAAATGATTGAAGATCTACAAGCACACTTTGAAGAAGCAAAGAAGATCTCAAAGCACAGTTGGAAATAGTAAGAATTTTTTTTGAAAGGTATGTTATTTAGATTGCCTCTTTAAAAGAAGATATTAAGAAAGCATTCAGTGATAAAGTAGTCAGTGATTCAAAATTTGAAGATAACACTAACATGATGAATAGGATATTGGAAAGTCAAAAAGCATATTTAGATAAGATAGGGATCAGTTTTGAAAAGAAAAAGAGCTATGCTGAAGGTCTTACACAAGAGGAAAAAAAAGGGGAAAAGTGAAGAATATAGTGGACACTTCAAATAGAGAATGATGGAAGGAACAAAGCTACAAATGGCAATTAGGTCAGAGATATACAGACAAGTCTTATTTATGTGGCTATTGTTTTTATTGTAATAGATATGGTCACAAGAAATAAGAATGTAGAAAAAGAGCCAACAATTTTAGAAATAAGGAGAAGGAAAGTCAAGTAGAGTCAAACAGAAGCCACAACTCTTTTGCTCCTCTATCAAGCTTTGATGAAGAGACCATAGTGTGCTACAATTGCAACAACTTTTGACACATAGCTTGGTATTGAATAAGTGTGTTTGAGTCAATTCAAAAGGATTAGAGTTTCAAAGCTCCATTCATCAAGAAGAAGGATCAGAGTGTCAAAGCTCCATTCATCAAGAAGAAGGTTCATACATGTTCATGGCAGAAGAAACAACCTAAAGATTCTATGATGGTGCAGAAAGATCTACATGTGAGAGGTAAAGATCACCCATGGTTAATTAATAGCAGATGTTTGAGGTATATGATAGGTTATAAAAGTAAGTTCATTACTCTAAAGAAGATCAATGGTGGTACAGTGAGATTCGAAGATAAAACCACTACCAAAATAGCAAGAAAAGGTACTTTGAGTTTGGATTATGGTAAAACTAAGACTAAGAATGTTTTGTATATAAAAGGTCTTAAGCATAATCTGTTAAGTGTTAGTCAAATATGTGATCAAGGATACACATTAAGGTTTCATGCTTAAGGTTGTGAGATTAGAAGAAAAGATTCAAATGAGTTGATTGCAGATGCTCAAAGGATAAGGAATAATATATATGTTTTTTTAGATATCTTCTCAAAGGAATGATCAAAGGATACATTCAAAGATCGGCGAGAGGAGTTGGGAGTAATTTATATTACTTCCTACCATTGATGTTCAGCATCAAGTGAGGGGGAGCTAAGTGTTAGCTCCAGGTAGGCCCTTTGCCATTGATGTCAAAGGGGGAGAATAACAGGTATAGGTATAGGTGCAAAAATAGTTACAGGGAACAGGTATAGGTTTCTATAGTAAGGGGAAGTTAATGTATGTTTTTAGATGATGGTATGTGTAGGTGATAGGATGTGGTAGTTTCAAGATTGAGGTTACCATTAATGACAAAGGGGGAGATTATTTGAAATATTGTCATTGATGTCAAATGTCTATAATTATTGATGATAAAAGCCCCATTGCATGTAATGTTGTTTGTAATAAATATATCTTGGCTAATATGAGTTATTATTTATTTAATATTAATGAATATATTTTTGGTTGCATATGAGACAAAAGAAGGGACCATGGATAAGTTGAAGACCCATGGGGTAAAGACAAAATAAGGATGGGACGCATTTTCCCATGAAGAGTCATCTTGGGCAATTCCAAGAGTCACCAAGTCAAGACCAAAGAGTAAGGGTGGAATTTCTCATGAAGGGACACTTTGAGGAATACAAAAAGTCACCGAAGATAAGGACAAAAGTGGGAAGGACATTTTTGGTCATGAAGGGTCACCACATGACTTTTCGAAGGCTTGAATATGAAGGGTCATCCAAGATTGGTGCCATTTTTCATGAGGATTGAAGGGTCACAAAGGGGGAAGGCCAAAGGTCACATGGAAAGCTATAAATAAAGGCTTGAGTAGCCATTTTTAATATGAATGAGAGAGGTTGATTTGATATTTTAATATGTATCTTAGAAGAGCAATTGTGAGAGATGAATATGATTTGTATTTGTTATATCTAGCTTAGAAGAGCAAAGGTGAGAGAGAGGAAGGAGATGTTGTATTGATCTATCATTTGTTGAGATAGAAACATTGAGAGATAGGTGTGGGGTATACACAAAGGGGTTGGTGCTCCTATGGGTTGGTGCTCATGAATTGTTGTTGGGTTGGTGCTCGTCAAAGGGGTTGGTGCTGCTGTGGGTTGGTGCTTGGCAAAGGGGTTTGGAGCTCATGTGGGTTGGTGCTCACAAATTGTAGCTGAGGTTGGTACTTGACAAAGGGGTATGGTACTCTTGTGGGTTTATTCTCATGAATATACTTGAGATTGTTTTTCTTGGTTTTTCCCACATTGGGTTTCCATGTTATATCTGGTGTGTCTCTCTATCTTGTGTGATGTTTATTGTTTGAGTTTTATTGCATATATTGAATGTTTGATTAAGTGGAATTTGGTTAAAGGAAAGATTTATAAGATATATGATATACTGATTCAACCCCACCTCTCAGTATATCATGTGCTTAATAGGTCCAATAATTAAGATATTTTATAAATTGACTTCTGCTACACTCTTTGTAAAGAGTTGTTAAAATACATGCTAGAAGGTGATTTTCCATTTTGAACATTAATCTAAAATTTAGTGTCTTTATTTTATTATCTCATCAATAATCTTCAACAAATTTTAATTTCATCATGTATGACAACTTGTTTGTAAACTATTATATTCTAGAAGTTTGATTCTAGTGGTGACTCCAACTTCATCACCTGGTTTCAAGGAAGATTAGTGCATGTTTTAAATATCTTTGTTAAGTTTCAACTTTGACTATTTACATAATTTCAAATATGGAAAGATTGTGATCATCCTTCAAAGGAGATTCATGAAAAATATTATCTCATCCTTAATTTTGCATCAAAGACAAAGGAAACAAGTTTAGAGGCCAATTGGTCGGCAATGTTCAGTTGCAAAGGAGTGTCTACACTATAAAGATTCTATTAATCCTATTTTTTTTATAAACTTCTCATTATTGAATATTGTAAAATCTCTCTTAGGAATTTATAACCTTATAGCCCCATTTACTATCTAACACCTTTTCAACCAGTTTAATCTCCTCCTAGGTTTGAACCCCCATGTTTGTCTCACTCACCCTTCATAACCGTTTCGCATCTGATATTGAACCCACCATTCAAATAACCATGAGGCATAGGGATCAAGATGAGAATTAAAATCCCATATTATGCATTCTCATATTTAGACTAATCAACTTTGATGAAATGTAAGTTTATCCTAATGATGTCTTGAATTAAATAATGAACTACCTTCCCTAATTTCAAGGGAAAGATGTAGTTACTAGTGATTATGACTTGAGGGATTTCCACATTATCATTGAGGATTATGACACTGAGCATGAGGATGTTTGAATTAATTTATTTATGCATGTGCTGAAATAAGACGATCGTTAGTGATTCAATCCCATTCCATATAGATGCATTGATTTGTGAGAAGAAATGATGAATGTTTTCAAAATTCAATATGGTGATTGGATTTATCCTAGGTTTATTTTGGCCGATTTTGAAAAAATCAAACAAAACCCCAATGAGTGTGTGCAGGAATTCAACACAAGTTTCAACAAAACCATGTTTAGGATGCCTAAAAACATTAGTCTTAGTGATACAACATACTTGATTAAATATTATGATGGCTTTGATAAAAACATTGCATACTAGTTGAGGGCCAACGCTCCAATGAACCTAAGATTGGAAATCAATATGGTCATCACAATAGAGAATAACATGAAGGACATGGGTAATCCCATTAAAAAGAAGCATAATGTAAAATTTTTTAATCTGGAAAAAATGTAGTCCATGAAGATAGCTAACTTTGGCCTCTGTTGTAATGTAAATGTCCTACAAGCTGGACAAGCTTGAGAAGAGGACGCCTCATAGGTATAAAAGTCAGCTCAAAATATAAATTAATTAGATGTAAGGACTATTTTCTATAATTGATAAAATTATAGAGGGAAGAGGCATACATGTGATGAAAGAATGGATATAAATTACAATAAAGGGGATGGAAATGAAATACGTGATCCATTAAATGGCAAAGTGAATGATATAAATTATGACATTGACATTGATTAGTGTGGAAAGTGTTTCCTCCCACATCTCCCATGTGATACTACTGAACCAATTGATGAAGATGTGGATGAATATGATTTTGCATCATCTAATGATGAGATTTTGATATTCAATTGTCAAGACACCTGAAGTAAGTTATCTGCCTTCATGGAATTACTAAGTGATACTATTATTGATCAATTTTGAAACACAATCAAGAATGTATCTGTCCCAACTCTTGAATTTTCTTATAATGTTAATATGACACAAGCATATGACTTGCCCATTTATGATTTTTTTTTTAAGATCAGTGATGATTAAGAAATATGATGGAGGGATTCCTTTTATTGAGGACACGTAGTTGCTAATTAATGTAGTAGTTACCTAAAAGAAATAGTATATATTGAAAATCAAGTATAAAGGTGTTGCTTCTAAAGAAACTATCACTAAAAATACAAGGATAGGGGATGTAAGTAAGGAAATAGTTAAAATTATAGTAGTCCCAAATTAATCCAAGCTATCACCCATTTCCCAGGTTAGTAAATTGAGAGGTGCTCTAGCCAAAAAAAGACTGACCATAATGTCTAGTATTCCTAAGGGTGTGAATAATGTTAAAATAAATCTAACCTTGAAAATGGCTATAAAACATGCTAATTCATGTTGACCTATTCCACTTAAAAATTTAAGTGATTGTATTTTAGTTAGAGGTGTTATCACCCTTCCACCTAACACTCTTCCTCAGTATAACATGTGTGATATGTCTTAGGTGTTGAGACAATTGAAGTTCATGCTACTCATTGAGTTATTATGAATACCTAAACATAGGAATAGGTCATTTGTGTACTTGGACTTTGGTGAGAGATCAGCTGAAAATGAGATGACTTTAACCTAAACACCCATCAAAGATGATGAATAATAAGATGAGGTTTTTAAACTTTCTCTGGAGGTCTATTTTGGGACTACAGTTATAGAAAGTAAGCTTGACATGGCTCCATTTGATATAACCCTATTGATCAGTGGATTAATTATTCATAACTATATGTTTTATTCTAGACCTTCTTGTAATGTGATGCCCTTATGTGTCCTAAATGATCTTGGAGTTAAAATCGTAGAAACCTTTGGCATGTGTTTTACCATAGATCCACAAAAATTTATAGCTATTGGACAAGTCAAAGGATTGGTAGTACAATTGGGAGTTCATCTAGGTATGTATTTTAATATGGATGTGGTAGTTGTAGATTACCCACCAATGTGGTAGATATTGTTTTCATGAAAATGGATTTCTAGCATCGGTGAAAGTGTACAAATGGACTTGTCTTATACCACCATGCCATTAGATTTTAATATGTAAAAACTTCATAGAGAGTTAAATATGTTGTAGATACTTTGAGATCCAAAGCATGCTCTAAATTAATTATCATAAATAGATGTTTAGTTGTGAAACATAATTGGGAATGTTGGTGATAATGAACAACCTATTGTTCTTGATGTTGAACCTGATAGCAAATGTGAAGTTTAGAAAATGTTATGTGATGGGCCTTACTTCAATCTTGTAAATGGAGCTAAGGTTATATTTTATGCCCCTAATGGTAAATATTTCAATTTTTATTTTCATATATACTTTGAGTGGATGAATAATATTATGAAGTATGAGATAATCTTGCTTGCTTTATGGATTTCACGTGAGTATAGAAATACAAGTTTAATTATAAATGGTAATTCTGAGCTAGTGATTAAGTAGGTTTGCAATACCTACGTGACCAAAAATAAAAGGTTGAAACAATATTGAAATGTTGTATGGGATTAATTAGAATTATTTGACACATTGAACATTAGTTATCATGATAAAGGTTTTAATTAAGAGGCTAACAAACTTGTAGGGTTAGGTCCTCAGTTTGAAATTGAAAATATGAAACCTCATTGTTAGTATCAAGTGGAAGTTCTTATTAAACCTTCAATCCTAGATAACGTTCATCATTGGTAGGTGTTTGATGATGATGATAATTTTAAGAGGTTTATAAATTTTGAAGTGGAATTCCATGATGATTTCATAGACTTGTAATCCATGGTTTAAGTTTGTGAAGAAAAAGAAACACTATTTGGGAAGGATATTATTCACCTAAAGAAAAACATGCTGCCAAGGGGATTTGTATGTTTAGAAACATATTTTGATGGAGTTGATATAATTAAAACTTGAGACTCACTTATTTCAAAATATGTGACTAAATATAATTTGGATTCTCAGGAGAATCGAAGAAGGTTTGGTTAGGTGCTCGCCTAAGTGAAGTTAACAAGCAAGTTTATGTGCAGTTGCTAAAGAAGTACAAGGGTTGTTTACCTCAATCTTAATTTCAATTAAAATCATAAAGGGAATATTTATTCCAACATGTCATCGCATTGCAGCCTAATATCAAGAATTTTAGGTAAAATTAAAGACATATTAACCTCATCTTGTCCCCTAGGATACTGGATGAGTTAAGGATGCTAAGGGATGGTGGGATAATCTAGCCCATCATGTATTCATCATCAGTTACAAACATAGACCCTATAGGAAAAAAAAATTATGACATCCACTTGTTTGTTGATTTCCAAAATTTGAATAAAGATTCTATTATGGAAATTACTCCTTGCCAAATATGAACAACCTACTATAAAATCTCAGCAAATAAGAGATATATTGTACATTAGATGGTTTCTTAGGCTATAACTACATTATGGAAAAGGAATTTAAGAGACCCAAGACCATATTTACAATTTTTTTGGGAATGTATGATTATATGAGGATGCCTTTTGATTTAATGAATATTGGTGAAATATTTCAAGGAGATATAGATGTGAATTTATAGGGGTAATTAACAAGTTGATAGTTGTCTATTAGGATGATATTACTACGTATTTCAAGAATAAAAAAGAAAATTTAGAGGATCTAGATAAATTGATGATTATATGCTGAAAGATGAAATGGAATTGCATTATAAAAAATAGTACTAGAAGTGCTTATATATACAACAATAAATGATATTAAATCTCCTAATCTATAGGAGATTATGACTCGCAATATAACTAATCACATAGGAAATACCCGATGTAACTAACCTATGTAAATCAAATGTGTAATACCTTAAGAAATTTATTAAAAATAATCAAAGATAAATTAATTATTCTAACATTACCCCCTTAATTGATCATAACATGAGGAGAAGAGAGAATTTTTTATTACCTCAAACTTTTCACATGCATGTGTTTTCATGAAGACATCTACACACTAATCCTTAGTGGGTCAATATTGGAGATTTATGTTGTGATACTGAACATGATATAATATGAAATGAAATTGAACCTCTATGTGCTTGGTTATCTTGTGAAACATTGGATTATTAACAAGATGTATAACATCTTGATTATCACAATTAAGAACTGTAGGGTGAGTATGTGGAATTTGAATTTCTAAAATAATGTGACATATGCATACCTCTTCATAGATAGATACTTCTATATCACAATATTCTACCTTTTTGGAACATATAGAAAAACAAATATACTTCTTACTTACCCATGAAATCAGACTAGATCCTAGAAAGAACACAAATCTAGAAGTATATTTCTTGTCATAAATATAAGTTACATGATTTACATATGTGTATCCTATCAAGAAGAAATTATTACTTTAATAACCCATACTAAATTATACCTATGATATATCTCAATAACCACATTACTACTTTTTAATGTGTCACCTTTGTTTCCACCATGAATTGAGAAAAACAGCTGACAACATAGTTAATATCTAGGCTAGTATATGTCAAGTAAATAATACTCCAATAAAATTCTAATAGAGAATTCCATTTAATTTTGTTGATGGATTTTTATGAGACAACTAAAGTCTTATCTCCATAGGTGTTGTAATATAACTCCAATCAATCATGTTGATTTTATCAAGCACTATCTTGGTATACTTCATCTATTAAACAAAAATGTAATGTTCCCTTTTCTATACCTCCAAACTAAGACAATAGTGTAGAAACCTGAGATCTATAATGTCAAATAATCACTTGAGATCATTATTAGTTACATCTATCATCTTTACGGTGTTACCAGTGATGACTAGATCATCGACATAAATAATCACTATAATAGTCTCTCCCCATATTGTTTTAGGTAGAGGTTAGGATCATATGGACTTTATTTCAATCTATGTTGTATGAAATGATCATCAATATTGATCTACCAGGCTCAGGGAGCCTATTTTTTCTCAGAGAGAGACTTAATAAGCCTACACAACTTATGTTCTTGATTAAGTACCACAAATACTTTAGTTTGAGATAAATAGACTTAATCTTTCAAATATAAATTGAGAAAGGAAGTTTGTACATACATTTTATAAAATTCCCCTCCAAGATGTGTAGCCATAGAAAAATCCATTTTGATAGTCTTTATCTTAGCCATGGGAGCAAAAGTCTCCTCATGGTCAATAATTTATTTTTGAGAATACCCTTTTGAAACAAATGTTTCCTTGTACTTATAAATACTACAATCTACTTTGTACATGGTTTTAATGACCAATTTACATCCTATAGGGTTTTTCCCTAGTGGAAGATCAACAATCTACCAGGTATTATTCTTCATTAGTGACTGATATTATACATCAATGGAATATTTCCTAGGTCTATATTGTAGGGCATATGTTACTATAGATGGCTTATACATTTTTTTCACAATACTCATAAGGGCTATATTAGCCACTTATTAATCCATGATTAAATTCCTTGATATTGAAGTGGATGTATATGGTACTCCATTCAAGCTGAAATATTTTATAGTACTTTTATACCACTTGGACATACACTAAGCAATAGGTGGTGGGGCTAGAAGTCCTATTTGGCTATCTTCCTTTTCACTTTCACCCTCACTATTTGAAAAGATTATATGAATTTTGCCTATATTATTTGTTGGTGTAAAAGTTGGATTTATTCCACTCTTTTCATCAAACACTACATCTCTAATGATAAGTACCTTATTTATTTATATATCAAGGAACCTTTATGCCTTTGATTGTGATCTATATTACATAATAATACATTCTTTTTTTTCTTATCCAACTTCTTCTTTTTATTCTTAGGAAAATTCATGTATGCCTTATAAAATAAAACTCAAAGGTTAATAACCACTCATTTATTTCATGTCAAAGCTTCATATGGTGTTACTCCATCAAGAGCTTTAGTGGGTGACCTATTCAATAAGTAAACTATAGTGTGACAAGGTTCTGACCAATATGTATTAGGCAATTTTGCATCATTAACCATTATACAAAACATTTACATAATGAATATATTATGACATATTACAACTTGATTCTACTAAGTTGAATATGGAGCTATCAATTATTGATTTTTTCCATTCACACTGAGATAGGCTCAAAATTGTTTACTAGTGTATTCCCCCATGATCTGAGTGTAGGTTTTTAATTTTATTACTAGTTTCATTTTTAAATATGGCCTCAAATTACTTGAATACTTGAAAATATTGATCCTTAGTCTTGAATAAATACACCCATATTTTTCAAGAGTAATCATCGATAAAAAAATGAAAGTATTTGTACCCTCTATTACTAGGAGCAGAAGTCCAACTTCCCAAGTGAACGATACTCAATCTTGCTTAAGGGATCTCTTCTTTTTTTTCTTTATAAAAAACTAGTACATGTATCATAAGATTACTTGAGTTTGGGAAGACCATGAACCATATCCTATTTTCTCATTTGTACCAAATAATCATAACTCAAGTGATGTCAGAAATGAGAATGATTATCATTTATCTTGGGTCTCTCCTACATGACCATTACCATATAAAAACATAACCATGAGACAAATATTATGCACACAAAGAATAAACTATGCATACATCAATCTCCATTATTTTATCAATGAATAATACATAATATATAACTCTCTTACACTAGAGTAGGTTAAGAAATAGGATTGCCTATTAAATATGCATAAAATATTTTTATGCACAATAAATAATTTGTTGTGTGAAATAAATAATTTATTGATATCAAATATTTACATGTAAAAAATAGGTGTGAAAATATTCAACACATAAAAAAAAATTAATTGACTCCTAATTAAGATCAATTAAAATAGTGAGTTTCAACACTCACTCCAATGCCCTCCTTTAAGTGAAAAATAAGGAGTAAAAAATAGAAAGCAAGGAGACAGATTGGGTCCTGACAACTAGGCCTAACTAGGTACCCATGGATAAATCATAGATAAATAAATAGTGTCCCTAAGGTAACTAATCCATCTTACCAGACTACATGAATGATGAATCACTTCAACCACAAAGTAAAATAGGAACTAGTACTCTGCATGAGGATAACTCTATAAAAAATAATGATCTTAAAAAACTGGGAAAAGGACTCACCAAGGATGAAATGTGTCACTACAAGGTACAAAAAAACTAATAAAAATAAAAAAATTTAAGATAAAAAAAATCATATGTTGAAAGGTTCCCCAAGAGAGCAAATGAGTCAATACTCAAACATAATGTTGAAGAGGTGTACTAGATGGAATGAAGGGAATAAAATAAAATTGTACTCAATCACCTTCCCTAAAAATAAAAAAAATGGTATACTAAGAATGAGAACAACATCTAAAGAAGTATTCCACACCCCGCCCCCCCTCCATAATGTTTAAATGGGTATAGTGACTCAAGATAACATTTGAGTGAGTGGGCCTATCCCACTATGCAAACATTAAAATGTTGACATTCGGCTATAGTAGACTAGTTATGCTCTAGAAGGAGAACAAGCTCCACCAAAAAATCTAAAGGAGACTGTCAACAATAACTTACATATATTAAATATCTCAAAAATGATTTACTTATTGATGATGGGATAGTCATGCAACTAGAGAAGAATGTTCTCAATAATGGAGCACACATATGAAAAAATATCCATGAATCTCAGTGTGACTACAAATTAAAATCCCACCATAGAAAAATATCATCATGTGATTAAAGAAACTCCACAAAGAAATCAATCTATGGAATACATCATCTATGAAATAGGAGATGTATACTAAAAAAACACAATTGTGTAATTAAGGAGATCAAACAACAAGGAGAAACAATAGGTAAGATGAGCAATGTGCAGTTAAAGAGGATGAATAGTGGAGGAATGATGTCTATAGTCTCCTCAGAATAATGGTTCTTACACTACTAATAATGATCATAAATCTACCCTAAATGAGAATGAATGGTGGATGTAGATGCCTACATATCTTGGGTGGAAAATCCATATTATAAAAATGGAAGGTAACATTTAAAAAAGTGTCAAGTAGATCATGTTTGACCACCATAATATCAAGTTTCTTAGGCTTTAATGAAGGTGTTTAAGAGCCCATATATAATTTATAATCCTCACAAAGAGTAGAGTGAATAAATGATGGATATCTATCAATATAACCTAATGAATATGAAGTAATTGAATCATAACAAAGCCCATGCCAATAAATTCACATATTAAGCTGAATAGGGTAATTAATACCCTATAAATGCTTCCAAATGCCTACAAGTCTAATAGTGTTACCCATGAAATGAAGCATGTGGCATTCAAAACCAATGGTATGATTCTCAAAAGAAGTATGCATATATATAGGTAGAAATTGAGTGGGATGTTTAAAGTGTGCAATAACAGTAGTCTTATAAGTATCATCTACAATAAGAGAAGCAACAAAAACAATGGGATGTTAAGAATTTGGTAAATCACACTATAATATTGCATCAAGTGGATGCATACTAGGTTTAATAACACTACATAATGTCATACCAATGAATTTATTCTATAGAGAACATATGAAGGCATACTTTTTATGAATGATGGAGCATAGAAGAAAATTATGCATCAAAAGTATCATGTTTGATTGTTTAAGAGCTAATAAAGAGGCCATAGGATCAATGGGTTTCTTAGGAATTGGTAGGGTGCTATCAAGAGTCATACCAAATTCAAAAATAGGAGCAATAACCACTATATCATAATGTGCATCTATAGGTGGAGGAGTTGAAGGTTCCTCATCCAAATGATCACCATTAATAAGTGTCTCATCCTCAAAAATATGTCCTCACTAAAATTTGAATGGAGATAAGAACTAATAAGAGAATATGAAGATGTCAAAGAGTTCTCATACAAAACACCATCAGGATTGACACCTGCACAAATGAAAGAATATGGTGGAGAAAATATGTTGCCAAAAGAATAATACTCACTCTAAGAAGAAGGAGAAGAAGGAGGGACATGTAGAGGTGAAGTGACCTCATCAAATATATATAAATAATTTCCCATGCTTCCTTGGGTGACATGGCATGTACAATGTGAAACTACAAAGTTTTAGAAACATGGAGGTAAATTAAAAAAGTGCATCTATTTGCAAATATGCATGCCATACAATATAATCCTCATCTATAAAAATGGGAAAATCACTAATAACAAATCTCAACAATAATTTCATCTATAACTACATCCAAATTTTGGTTTTCCATGTGGTGTAGTTTGAGGAGCTAAGTTGTTCAAACATACAATACTCCATACTCAAAGTCATGAAAAACCAATAATGGTGAAATAGATAAAGAGGGACATCATTTACCACTATAAATGTATCTATGGGTACAAGTGTCACCAAAAAAGATATAAAATACTAAAAAATACATCCTATGTACAAATCACACCACAAATTAAAGTGTTTTTACAAGTTGGTCTCACCACTTGTGTGACTAGACATTACCCTCCATCTTTGACACATGATATTGAAATAATGCTAATCAGATGACCAAAAAAAAGTGCCCCTCTTACACCTATGCAAAAAATTCATCTGTTACAAATGATCACCAATTTTTAAAGTAAATTTACTGCTTACAAGGTTTTTATCACTTAAATAAAAGTCCCCTTGACAAAAATAATCACCACTTTCAAATACAAAATATGGCCTTTTAAAAATAATCTACCATTCTTTAAAAAAATAGGCCCTAAAAAATTCCACTCTGTAGTGGATGGGGCACAAACACATCACCTCTCCAAAGAAGGTTTAAAAAAAAATAAAAAATCACCAATTACCTTCTGATCTTTACTTATGTTTTGATTTCAAGAAAAGAAAATTAATGCACAAATAAAATGAAAAACAATTAAAGTGAATCCATTGGAATTGGTGGGTGACAGTTATGTGAGATAGGCAACATCATAACAACTAAGGTTAATCAATAATGGTGCCCAATGGGTTAATTGATCCATATCAAGGACATTATGTCATTCTAATACTAACAAATACAAAAATATATCTCCTCTTAGAAAACATCTTTCTCATCTATGAGCTTACACCTCCAATGCTTCAATGGAAATAAACACACTATCCAATGCTTCAATTTAAACAAAAACTATGCTAAAAATGTTACGTAGTGAGGGGAAGAACCTTCCAACACCTACTTTTTGGCATCATTCATGAAATATGAACATCTCTCCCAAGCAACTTAATATGCGGAAATTAACCAGATTCACCAAGTAATTAGAATTCAGAATAACACAAGATATGAGAGACAATACACAACTTGTATTAACACTTTATATAGAAAAGAATACAATAAAGAAGATGCCACTTCTTCTCCACCACCTTACAGAGGTTTCCCACACCTCAAGTGAACAGTAAATCTTCTCCCCAAAGCTCTCCCTCTCAGGTCCCAACACCCAACTCAAATACAGAGTTGGTGTTCACCTCCTGTGCTCCACGCACACCACAAGTGCTACACGCACTCCACAAGCACTCCACGTGCTCCACAAGTACTCAAGGTACTTCAAGTAGATCTCCCATGAACCTGCAATAACCTGCACTTCAACAGACCATACTTATGGAAGGAACTCCCTTGCCTTCCTCTTTGCTCTATTCGAGTACACACCTGTACTCCAAGTAGATCCTTCCTGATACTGCTCCCTGTTGTGTTGCTGTCTATATGATCCTGCACACCTGCAAATCAAACACGGTTCTGCTCCCCTGTGAACCTTGACCTTGCACACACATACACCTGCAGATCAACGATCTTAATTACCATGTAGATTACTCTACACCCTGAAGAACCCTTGTCCTTGCCTCACCAAGTCCTTATGATTCTCCAACCAGTACCAAGCTTGGCACTGATAGGGAACTAGGAGGAACACCCTTACTCACTTCACACACAGAAGGAGCAAACTTTGCTCAACTCAAACTAGAACGACTTTTCCAATACAACCATGAGTCTATTATATAGATCTCATCCAAACAATAATTAGACATCTAATTACAATAATTAGATCCGCAGCTCTCAGTCTAAAAATAGATCTAAGCATGCAAACACTTGGTTCGTTAGCTAACTGCCCATAATTAGCTCGCAGTCGAACCACACAGGCGACCGACGTCGGTCCCTATTCGCCTGGGGGTCGCCAACGCTAGCCGATCCATGACCAACGTCAGTTGCTTCCTTGTCTAATACTGCCGACGTCGGTTGGCCAAACCAAACGCCAGTCTCCGTGACACTCAGCAACTCATCCTGAAACCTCCTCCATGTCTGCATCAGTGAAGCTTTTAGCTCCACAACCTAACAATCTCCCACTTGGAGATAAACAGCTGCACTGTACCTTTACTTGTACTCCATCTAATCTGTTTCCTAGTTTGTATCCCTCTTCAAGATCAATCTTGAAGACAACCCACCACACACACTATGATGTATCCCCTGTCATCCGAGTACCCTGCCACATCTGAACCTACAAACACATGTAGTGAAGTCCTGACCCTGCATAACACGAATCCCTACTGCTGGTCCCTCTCAAGTACCTGAGAACCCACTTCCCCGAATTGGCTCCTAACTCTCTGATAGCTCCCACTGCATGGGAATACTCAGGTCTATACCAGACCTCATGTGATTTCAGACACTGTACCTATCCAGCCCTTAGTGTGCTCCAGCTCTGCATCCTGAACCTCGCCAACACCTGATTCACATCAGCTCCCACTCGAGACAAAATCAACCTGTGATCTCCATGTCTCCCATGTCAAAGAATTCCGCTGCTCCAAACTCCTCATGACATGACACTGAACTAATCTTACCCTTAGCTCAGTGAAACCCTGTATGTACAAACCTGCTAGCTAGCAAATATACCATCCACATACAGCAATAGAATGACGTTGCAATCACCATCCCCCTGGTAAGTCAAATCACAGTAGTTACCCTGACATTGACTGAAGCCATGCTCCGTCCTCCACCTGTCAAAACCTGTACCACTGTCCTGCAGCTCCACAAGACCATATAACCTGGTCTTCCATCTCACGTATCCATTCTCTCTATTCTTCTACTAAGGTATCCATTCGTCTCTGTGCTTCCATCCAGCTGGCAATCCTACCAAAAAATACCTGTTTGGTTCTCCTCCAAGGAATCACATCCTCATCCATGCCGAGCTCACACCTGTTTCTTGGATCCTTCCTGCTCTACAATTAGCAACAAGTATAAAGAAGAGGAACAATGAATTTGAGGGCCTACTTACGTCTTCAGTCCTCCGTATGGGTGTTTGAGACTCCATGACAGCATGCTGTCCACCCAAAATCCGTTACAGTGACCAACCTCGGTCACCCCACAGTCTGCATCCGACCGACGTCGGTTCCCATGCGTCTGTCCCTGACTACCGACCCTGTGGTGTCCCTTCTGCCGACGTCGGTCCTCTGACCGACATCGGTCTTGCATACTGCCAATGTCGGTCCCCTGATCGATGTTGGTCTTACCCTGCCCGACATCGCCGGCTTCGGTCTGCACATGTCCGACATCGGCACCTGTCTGTTCGATGCCGATTCCTCCTGACCGACGCCAGTACCTGTGTTCGCCTGTGAGTGATGACTTTTTACCCGCGAGCTCCTTTGAATCAATACCCATGTCCAAACTACCCTGCTCAGAAGTATCCAGCCACATCCACTGGGTTCTGTCCACCATCTCCTCCATAAACACCAAGGCTTTCAAGTTCTTAAGCCTGTCAAATATATCTGTCTTCCGCTTAAGAACATGCATCTCCTTCCTGCTCATGTGACCAAGCCTATGAAGCCACGTCTCCGCAACAAAAGAAGAATCAGTAATATAAACAAGTAGATAAAGGGTACCTATTTTCTTACCACCAGCTAATTCAAGTGCATCCGCTGTGAGAGTTCTTGTGCATCTCTCATCACCCAATCTTTCTGAAGAAATTAGCCATATCTCCAAACCTGGGCCCTGCATGACCTTCATCAACACCTGTGTGTTGGCTGCCTGCAATTTCAGCTTCACTTCCCCTTTGCCAATTCTTTGGCAAGGCTCACCAGCTCCTCTACCTAGGGCTGCATGGAAAGAGGCAACCGAATCTTTTATCCAAGATTCAACTTTATCCAAGAAACCTCCCAAAGCATCCTGTGCAACAACACCTGCTACATCTGCTTCTTCAGTTTCTTCATGCTGATCTGCTACCAACCAACAATAATCTTTTACCTGCTCTTTCTTTCCATAGGACCGTGAGTGATCATCTGTGCTTTTCAACTCCTCCATTCTTAGCTTACTTTGATCTACCATTGCTCTACTCCCACTCAATCAGAAACCCCTGAGAGTGACTTGTAATCAAAACACACTACCCAGATCTAAACCAATCTGTTAGTATCCCAACCTAAAGCTCTGATACCACTTGTCAGTGGTATCAAGCTATGAGCTAACAACCTTGCTCTGATACCACTTGTCAGGATCTTGCTCCACCAAAAGAGCACAATATGATTACTAAACCAAGCAACTTAATATGCAAAAATTAACCAGATTCACCAAGTAATTAGAATTCAGAATAACACAAGATATGAGAGACAATACACATCTTGTATTAACACTTTATACAAAAAAGAATATAATAAATAAGATGCCACTTCTTCTCCACCACCTTACAGAGGTTTTCCACACCTCAAGTGAACAGTAAATCTTCTCCCCAAAGCTCTCCCTCTCAGGTCCCAACACCCAACTCAAATACAGAGTTGGTGTTCACCCCCTGTGCTCCATGCACACCACAAGTGCTACACGCACTCCACAAGTACTCAAGGTACTTCAAGTAGATCTCCCATGAACCTGCAATAACCTGCACTTCAACAGACCATACTTATGGAAGGAACTCCCTTGCCTTCCTCTTTGCTCTATCTGAGTACACACCTGTACTCCAAGTAGATCCTACCTGATATTGCTCCCTGTTGTGTTGCTATCTATATGATCTTACACACCTGCAAATCAAACACGGTTCTGCTCCCCTGTGAACCTTGACCTTACACACACATACACCTGCAGATCAACGATCTTACTTACCATGTAGATTACTCTACACCCTGAAGAACCCTTATCCTTGCCTCACCAAGTCCTTATGATTCTCTAACCAGTACCAAGCTTGGCACTGATAGGGAACTAGGAGGAACACCCTTACTCACTTCACACACAGAAGGAGCAAACTTTGCTCAACTCAAACTAGAACAACTTTTCCAATACAACCATGAGTCTATTATATAGATCTCATCCAAACAATAATTAGACATCTAATTACAATAATTAGATCCACAGCTCTCAGTCTAAAAATAGATCTAAGCATGCAAACACTTGGTTCGTTAGCTAACTGCCCGTAATTAGCTCGTAGTCAAACCACACAGGCGACCGATGTCGGTCCCTGTCCGCCTGGGGGTCGCCGACACCGGCCGATCCATGACCGACGTCGGTTGCTTCCTTGTCTAATACTGCCGACGTCGGTTGGCCAAACCAAACGCCAGTCTCCATGACACTCAGTAACTCATCCTGCAACCTCCTCCATGTCCGCATCAGTGAAGCTTTTAGCTCCACAACCTAACACTTTTTGGCATCATTCATGAAATATGAACATCTCTCCCCTGTAAGGTTGAGAGATTTAGAGGATATCTACATTCATTTTAAAATATAATAACTATGGGGAGAATAGAGTCTATAGTCAAAATACTTCTACCTTTGCCTCGATAGTGGGAATACTACTACCATCAATAGAAGATAGAAAAAAACATTTATTGGTGGAAATAGTAAAATTATATCATTTTAATGTATAAAACCATAGTTATGAGCTGAAGATCCAAATAAATTTAAATGATTTGAGGAGAGTTCACCATAACTATGTAGGTGAAATTGATATGAGTTATTGAGCCACATAGTTTGAAGACTATTCAAAAGGAGATGGTTGACTGGTGATGGATCATTGGAGGAAAAATTATAAACTATGTGCAAATATGTAGTGTAGTGTTTGTATAATTCATCAATGCATGAACAATGTAAGCCAATCCCAAACGGCCAAGCTAGATTATAATAATAATATCAATCCATAGAACACTATTCTGATTGAGACCATGAAGAATTGTTCAATACAACCAATGTTTAGTTGAACACAAGGGTCAGATTTAAAGTTACCAATGTAAATGAAAATAATGCCAATATGAGTGAAATCTAAGATCCACCAAATAATGTTATGGTGAGATATCAAACCTTATAACTCATATTTTATGCAAAGGCTAGCAAGTGCATAGAATAATCGATGTTGGATGTATAATGGCTAGATTATGATTTTGAATAGTGATCCTTTCAAATATAATGACTAGAATTTAATGTTGAGTCTCTAACATATAATGACGAGCTTGAATGATGAGTATCTAACATAGAATGGTGAGTAGAAGTCTTATGCCACATCTCCACCTATGAGGAAGGTAGTAAGTCTGAAAAGACATCGAATCAATACAAGAACACTAGGAGGTGGTTCGTATATTTAATTAGTTATTTATAACATACTTGTGTGGTGGAACACTAAGAGAATGTTGGATAATTAGAATGAGAGATGAATAAATTAAACATAGGAATTTGTATATTATTATTTACACACATGGATCAAAATAAATATAGGTAAGACATTAAAAAAGATAGGAGAGAGGTCCGTACAAATTGGGGAAAATAGGTGAGAACACTAAGGAATCTAGGAAAGTACAAATCAATAGCTAAAAATAATGGAATAGCAATAACTAACTACTAGCTAGGATAACACTCCCCCCTTATTACATTATTTTTACAAACATCATATTCCTTATAGTTGACCCCATTTAATTCAAACATAGGAAAATGGTTTCACACTCTCCATGTAGCATACTCACCTTTTAGGTGGTATGCCATCTCCCTAGCTTTATGGTCTTGGTATCACATTGGTTTTTCCTTTAAGGATGACCACTAACTTTTAAGTGATAGGAGCACATCTCTCTGTTGGACACCTTTGGTGGTTTCTTGGATTACCATAAACCCATATCGTATTTTTCTATAGGTTGACCATGAACCTGGGGGTAACAAGATATCTCAACTATTTTATACACTTTGTTGGTTCCTTATATTTCCATAAACCCTTTTCCAAGAACTAGTCACTACTTTAGTGATTTTACTTCACATAATTTTCTTCATCAAGAGGTATGAAACTATAAAATGATATTGAATCCTATCTTGAAAACCACACTACACAATCACACTGCACACAACATAAAATAATTAGACTCAAAAAATATCAACATAGCAATGATGCAACCCCATCATAGGTGACTCACAAGAGGATGTTGATTGTCTTCCAGCTTTCATAAATCCTCCATCCTCAAATTAATTATTTCTTCACTTAGCAAGAATGATAATGAAGCTCATGTCATTTTTTCAGATAAAACCCATCCATACAAATTGAGACATTTGACTCATGATGTCACTTACAAGTGATAATGTGTCCTTTATAAGGATGGATTTTTTGACTTGATAATTTAATTCAATATATTTCACTAATGCAAAAAGGATTTTTAATTTTTTACTCTTTTTTTTTTGACATTAAATATAAATATCTGACTATGATAACTTTTTGACTTATAAAAATAAAACCATTATAGAAAATTGTTATAGGCACCATCAAATGACTCATAATACAATTTTGACTTAAAACATTTAACATAGAAAATGGCAAATAATTAAAAAAAAAATTACTAATCCTAAAACTAATGAACTAATATGAATAGACTATTATTAATCTTTTAAATATGAAATGAATTATATATGACATAATAAGTAATATTAAAGAAAATTAGATGATTTCTTAAAACCCCTAAATTTTTATATGGATGTACACAAATGAAAACCAATAAACTAATATAAAAAAAATTTAACATGAATTTTAGAGTAACCAAAATCTTGACATGCAGGGATGATATAAATGTAAGGAAAATGGAAATGCTCAACTTTTTGAGGATGTAATTTAATGAACCACATGGCTAGAAATACATTCAGAGGAAGGAAATATATAGGCTCTCAAAAATACCAATGACATTTAATCTGATGATATAAATGAAGCTATATTTTCATGAAAATATTATGAAGTGGATTGTGTTAGAACTATAGGTTTCTATGGACACTTTTATGTTTTAAATGAGAGATCAAATATGATCTTACAAGTAGACAACCAAGATATTGATAGTAGACTTTAAAACATTTAATACATGGATCTAGATTGTTCAAGCAATGCATGAATAGATCAATGAACTTGAGATCTTTCTTCCAACTTCTAATGATGCATCTAATTTAGTTTTAAAAATTTGATCATGCTCTTTTATCTTTAACCTACATGGTTAGTCAATGTCTCAATCTTATTTCATGATGTGTCCACCTTCATCTAGCTTGGCTCAGTTAATGTGAGACATTTAGGCTAGATTCATGCATAGTGTCAACAAGTTCTAATGCTTCTATTATGCATGATCTTATAACATAAGTCGCTTGACCATCCTAGGCTTCAATAGATATCTTATTTTAATAATCAGAGGAAAAGTGAACTAAAAATACCCCTCACAATGCTCAGGATCTCATTATGACTACTTTGATACTATACTATTGGCTAATTAGGAGGAGATCTAATTAAATAACACATAGGAATTTATATATTATTATTTACATGAATGGAGTCGAATTAATATAGGTAAGATGTAATAGAAGATAAGAGAGAGGTCCAAACAAACTAGGAAAAATAGGTGAGAACACAAAAGAATCTAGGAAGGTATAAATCAACAACTAAAAATAATGTAATAACAATAACTAACTACTGGCTATGTTAAAAGATAAGACCAAGAAGTAATGTGAATTGAACAAATTATTTATGTGGAGACTGGGAGGCCACCTAGAGACTGAAACTAGTAAGCTCAAATCATGTCCTTCAACAAATATAAACAATATAAAAACCACCCAAAAAAATTTTATGGTCTAATATTATGTTAATGGGCTAAAAAATATTTACAAGAGGAGCTCTGATACCATGTCAGAAATGAAAATGATTATAATTTATCCTAGATCACTCTTGCATGACCATTACTATAGAAAAACATAACCATAAGACAAATATAATGCACATATAGAATAAATTATGCATAATTCAGTCTCCATTATTTACTCAAATGATAATACATAATCCGTAGCTTTCTTTCACCAAAATAGGCTAAGCAATAGGAGTGCCTATTAAAAATGCATAAAATATTATTACTCACAACAAATAATTTATAATGTGAAACAAATATTAGCTGATATGAAAGATTTTCATGCACAAAATAGGTGTGTAAATATTAAACACATAACAAATAATTAATTGAGTCCAAATTAAGATTAATTATACAAGTGAGTTTTAGTGCTCACTCCAACAAGTGACCATATTTTTTATGCCATTGATTGCCTAGTTCTATAACTTTGACCACAAGTTCTTGATGAGCATTTTGAACAAAATAAGCTACCAATGTTTGCTAGTTTTGGAAGCCTTGGTAATCACTTTGAAATGCGTATACTTTTATTTAATGTGGCAAGACTTTTGACCATTTTGGTGATTAAATTCAACCATGAGGTTTTAGTCAAATATTTTATTAATAGATAATAGATTTTTTGTCTAAGTCTAGGAACATAGAGAACATTTTAAATGTTGTAATTTATATTTCTAAATTAAATTTTGATGTCACCCTTGCCTTATACTGTATATGAGGTATCATCTACAAGTGAAAGATTTCCATTTTGATTTTTTTTTTGCTAAAGTATAAAACCATTTATTTCTCCCTATCATGTGTATGGTTTCCCCTAAATCAACATACAAAAAAACACTTGGATGATTATAAAATTCATGTGTTTGATTAGCTAAAACATATTACTTATTTTAAGAATCATTGTCTTTATTAACATTTCCATGTTGTTTAGGCTTGGAATTTTTCTATTTCCACCATTTTTTTTAATATGGTTGCTTATTTTCTATTTGTGGTGATTTTTTGAAAGAGGGATTCTTGCTTGATGAGCCCTTTTGAAATGTGTTATACCAACAATGTTTTAAGTCATATCCATAGGTTCCATAAAATTGAAATGTTTCAAAATAATGTGAATTGTTCCCTTTTTGGTTTTGTTGATTATTCTACTTTAGAGATTACTTTGGACACTTCATGGTTTATTTCCCATTTTAATTTTATGTGAGTGCATGCTCATCATTTGTTTCCTCTAAATTTTTTAAAGCTTCCTCTTATTAAAAAATGTGGCCAATACTTCAAAGGTTGGTTTTTATCTTATGACATTCAAAGTTGTCACAAAGATCCTGTATGCAAGGTGGGATAATGCTCTAAGTATTATAGGGACCAAAAAATAATTTGTCACCATTTTACCCAAATTTTGAAGGAAAGACTAAAAAATAACCCTTATAAGAACTACTTCTACTTTTTCATCTGATTTTAGCTTGAGAGTGTGTAATTGGCTCTACAATTTCAAGATCTGATTTTGATTCTTGTCTTCATCTACTTTTTTATTCTTATCCCAACCATTTTTTTATAGTTTTATCACTTTCAATATGAGGTTTTACCTCATTCAAAAATCCAAACATGATTATTAACTCAGCGATTTTATTAACTTTGTCATATTTTTATTGTTAATCAGAATCTATTGCATCTTAGACCTATGTGTCTTCTAACACTAACCAATTATATTCAAACTCAAGATGTGTTTTTATTTTTTTTTCCATGCTATGCAATTATCACCGTGAAGCGATTGTGTATTAGGGATAACAAATCTATGCTGAGAACTAGACATTGTGAATAGCAAGTTACATATGACAAATTACAAATGTGTTGTTTAAGAACATAAATTAAATGTGTGTTTGAAAAATTTAAGTGACTAAAAATACAAAAATATATACAAAAAGAGGACAAATCTCACACCAACACACAAAAGGATGTCAGACTCCACCAAAAATCTGTCTAAAAATGTAATGGAAAATGAGGAAAGTCAACCTCAGTTTCAACCAAAAATGTATAATAGGAGTTTTATAATAATTTTTTCGCATTGAAATTTGTTTTGAGCTTGGTGAAAAAATATCCCCCCCCCCCACTTGATAGTGTTTGCAATTGTGGGAAAAAAAATGGGACTTTCATGTTATAATATTAACTATTGTGATCTATCAATAAATTTCACCAATGAAGTGTAAAATATGATATATAATCATAAAAATTAAATGTTTCATATGTAAATAACATTGAAAAACACACACTTGAAAAAAAAAATCATGAACATCATAGTTACCCATCAAAAGTTATGGCCTCCTAAAGGTCCAAAATACATGAACTCAACAGTTAAACCAATAAAAATCTAAAAATTATGGAAATATGGGTGATAAAAAAGAAACACCTAGCCTTGTAACTACATAAATCTAAAAAAATATAAAAGGTGAAAAACAATTACCTTTCCAAGCTTCATGGATCAAAGGTTATGATCATTTGAAGAAAAGATCTTCAAATATGGCGCATAGTGGTGAAGGAGAAGCCCGTAAGGGCTAAAAATGCCCAAAATGGGTTCATATGACATGAATAAAAGACAAAAAATTTTGGTGCTATAATTTTGGTGTTGCTTATGGAATTGGTGGATCTGGGTGGTGCTCCACCCAAAAAATGACCTTGCACCAAATGAAGACTTTCCAAAATGCCCTCTACCTTCAAACTTTCATCACATGTGCCTCTATTCTCTATTTTTAGAAAAATAATATTTTTGAAAAAGGTATCGATGAGAGGAATATGTTCATATAATATTTTATCCAATATTTTGTAAAAGGTGTCATGAAAATCATCATTTTTCTTTATGTTCCTCATTTTTCCTACAAAATAGAAACTTAAAAAAATCATAAAAAATCATGAGAAGGTCTGAAAATTCTAATTTTTTATAAATTAGTATTTTATAAGCATAAATAATAAAACATATAGGATAATTTATATATATTATATATTTTTATATAAAATTAGAAAATAAAAAAATGGCCCTAAAATATTAGATCTGATACATTTAAGATTGGAAGATCTACATGACAAATTTTTCCTTCAATAAAATTGCCTAGAATTTTGGGAATATTTTGGCTTGGGATGGAAAAAATTAGAGCAGTGTGTCACATAAAAGGATCACATGAAATTGGCTCTCGATCTTTACTAAATATTGAATGCTTCATAAATCTCCTCATGGTTTCCTGCACTGATACCAAATGAAAGATGTAATGGAATTGTATTAGCAAAATTAATACTAGAGGTGATTATTTAAAATAAAATAAGAGAGATTAAATCTCTTAATTAGTAGGATATTATGACTCACAATGTAACTAATCAGACATACTAAATACCCCATCTAAATAACCTATGCCAGTTTAAAGGTGTAATACTCTGAGACATTTATTACAAATAGGATAGGATAAATTAATTATTCTAATAGATGTAGGGAGTTTGGAATCTCACTTAATCTTAATAAATGTCACTTTGGATTAAAAAAGGCTAAGTTTTTGGTATATATAGTGTCCAAGGATAGTGTCACGATTGACCTTGAGAGGGTAGAAGCCATTGACAAAGTGCCTATCCCATAGTCTAATAAGAGAATTCAGTCCTTCTTTGGATAAATCAATATCATAAGGAGGTTTATGTCCATTTTTGTAAAGATCACTTTGCCTAATGCATCCATTTTGAAGAAGTACCAAATCATCAAATGGGAAGAAAGGGTTGTGTAATCATCCAATGACATTAAAAGAGCCTTGAAGTCTACCCTTGCTTTGGCCAACACTAATTACAATAAGCAGTTTTAGATTTTCTCTTTTACATAAAATAATATTGTTTCTACTATTTTCTTTCAAAATAATAAAGATGGTAATGATCAGAACATTGGTTTCTTTATAAAATCTATGTAAGGTTCTAATCTAATTTTTACGATTATGTAAAAGCAAGATTTCTCTCTCTTGAAGGCTATGAAGACATTTACGGCTTATATTTTGAGTTTGAAGACTGTTGCTTATGTTTTGTATATAATGAAGGACATATTAAAGTATCTAACAAGAAATGTAGGTGGGTTAATAATTTTTAAGAGTATGACATGGATATTCAAACCACTAAGTTAGTAAGAGGGATTGGTCTAGCCAAGCTCATTATGGAGACCAATTTTCAAGCCATTGAGGTAAACACCATTACTTTTAATGTTGATGATTCCTTGAGTCAAATTAGCATGTCTCCATGGTATAAAGACATTGTTTACTAGTAAAATTTTAATTTTCCCCCTGATTTGGATAAGAAATAAAGAGAACTATCAAACTTATTTCAAAAAATAACCTCTTGACTAAAAGTGGACTGGCATGGAAGAATCTAGATGGGGTTCCCCTAAGATACCTAGTAAAAGAAAAAACTACTAAACTAGTTGAGGAATTTCATACTGAAGTATGTGGTGGCTACTTTTCACCTAAATTCATAGCTCATAAAATTTTCAGAGATGGTTATTGGTGACCATCATCATTCAACGATGTTTCTCATAAAATTAGAAAGCTTGAGAAATTTCAATGTTTTGCTAGGAGTTTGAAAGCTTCAAGTTATCTTCCCTTGCAACTTGTGATGATTGAGGGCCCATTTAGACAATAGGGAATGAATTACATTCAGGAAATTATTGATTCATCAAGCACTAGACATAGATGGATACTAGTTACAATTGACTACTTTATAAAATGAGTTGAAGTGGTCCCCATAAATAAGTTAACACATTAGGTAGCTATGGACTTTTTGTTGAAATAGATTATTTGTATATTTGGTGTGCATTTCAAAGTAACTACTGATAATGCCATGAATTTTAAATCTAAACCTTTAGTGGCATTGTGCAAAGAGTATGGGATGACATTAACTTATGCTTTAAATTATGATGCTTAGGGGAATGGGTAAGTAGAATCAAGTAACAAGAGCTTGCTACAAATCATTATATGAACTTTGGAAGAAAACATGAAGAAATGGAGTGAATAATTTAAGTTTTCCTTATGGGCTCATAGGACTATGACTAAGAGAGATATAGACAAAAGTCCTTTTGATCCGGTTTATGGATATCTACCAATTTTGCTTATGAATTTGTAGTTATGAATCTATCAGTTCCTGCACTAGCTAGAGGATGATGAGAAAATTAACCACTATGAAATTAGAATGAATCTGATTATTTTACTTGATGAAATTTTAATAGAAGCTCATGAGAGACACCTCAAGTTCAAGGAAATGATTAAAATAAAATTCAGTAGAAAATCTACTCCAAGAACCTTCAAATTAGGTGATCTAGTTTTTGTTTGGGTAAAGACGAATGAAGAGAAAGGCAAGCATGGAAATTTTGATGCCTTGTATATGGGTCCCTATTCCATTTACTATAGAATCAAGGAATACACTTTATTCTTGGGAGATTTGGATGGTAAAATACTAGAGCTTCCAGTTAATCATAAACATCTGAAACACTTCCTACACTAAGTCTGCATCCTATATATAATATTTACAGTCTACAATTTTATCCTTTTTTATTTTACTTCCCCTCTATATTGTCCCCTGTTAGTATACTTCATTTTGTCATTTATTATCATGTATTCATTGTCATATCCTATTGATCTATTTTTATTGATTTGTCTTATTTTGTTGAGTTCCCATGGTTGTTTATTGATAAATTTTCATGTTTTGACTCTGTGGCCCAATAGATTGGCACTTGGTCTTGTTTTATAGGGTTCTTTACACACCAATAGGGGGTATACATCCTTAGGTAAGAGTTAGTGTTAGTTACCAAAATTGATCAGTACAATTTATACCCTTGTTGAATATCAGTGTTATTTATTGGATATTTGGTTTTATGCTTAGTACTGGGTAACATCTTGGGATTAGATCTAGGTTATAAACCCATTTTTACATAGATTTTATAAATATTTTATTGAAAAAATCTCTAGGGAACCCTAGGTTTATGAATTTAATAGGAAAAAAGTATGTGAAATTCTAGTTTCAGTTTATGTTCTAGTTTCTCATGAATCATTTGGGTATTTACATTTCATTGTCACCAATAAATGCAAACCATTCCTAGTATTACCCTTATATTACATATTAGTCTTGTAAATTTTCATAAATGAATAATATGACGTATGTTGAAATAATCCTATAATTTGAAAACTACCAGTACACCACTCTTTTTTATAAATATCTAATTTTCCTACCTCATCCTACCCAATAAATAATATATTTGTTGCATAAAATAAGTGTTATGCACATATAGATGCTTAAATATTGTTTATATAAAATGTGTCTATACCTTATGCATTGAAAAAAAACATTATAAAACTCTATTTGGCCCCCTAGTGTTGAAAAATTCATTAAAAATGAAGGTTGCAAGCACATCCCTATTTGTCTTCAATAACTTATTTTTTATCTATTGCATTTGTGCATTTTGTGTGACAACCCTTCCTAGGTTGAGTGTGTAAATTTTTTAATGCTCTCTTCAGACCTAAATTTTGTGCCAAAAATACCCATGGATATTGAATTGCATATTCCCTCCATGTGATTAATCTACCCCTCAAGTCCTTTAACATGGGTTTAGGTAGAGATACAAGTAG
>JARHVA010001961.1:2742500-2777500 GCA_037957365.1 Torreya grandis | reverse complement strand
TTTATTTATTAGGTTATTTAAAATATCACCCTAATGTGTCTAATTCAAACACTTCAAGATTTAATGGAAATATGGCTTTGTGTTCCTTTATCATGGTGAGTTGATTTGGTTTTTGTATGTTGGTTCTATCATGTTTGTAAGCTTGATTGAGAAAGGATTCCTTTATTGTTTAAAACTCATCCCTATTTTGGGTAATCTAATTTATTTTAAGTTATTTGAATAGGGATTTTGTTTTACCCTATTTTCCTTGATTGATCATTAGAAATTACACTGGTTGTTTGAATCAAACCCAATTTTTTTCTTAACATATGCTTTTATTTTCTTTTTATGGCATAAATTTTGTTGGGTATTTTCATTATAGTCATGGTATGGAGTATGAACTTAACATGAAACTAATGTATGAGCCATTTTATGTTCATAATGAAGCTATGTAACTTCATAATGAAAGCATTATATAGTTAAAATTTTATTAAATCCTATAGCTAAATAAAAACTTTTTTATGACTATATATTTGTTGCTCTTGGTTTGACCCTTATGGGAATTTGTGGAATCAAATGTATTATGTTACGCTTGTTTAATATTTTTAATTGGGTATTGTAAATTGTTATATTCTTATGGTTAGAATGGCTTTTTATTCAGCCGATTAGGTTAAAATATCCAACCTAGGACTGTTTAGTGGATTTTCCCTTTTGGTTTAATGAGGTCTCCCTTCGATGGTTTTTTTAAATCTATTGCATCATGTGGAGGGGTTGATGTTATCATACCTAGCTATGTCAAATCCAATCCAATCTGAATTCTATCAAATAATGTTATGCCTTCCTATCTTTTAGACTCGATTGATTCAAGTGGTTATTAGGAGTTGGTTCTAGAGTTAAATTACTTTACACTCAGATAAGCCTCTTGGGACAAGTGTTATAATTTTATGTTTCTCCTTTGATTCCTTGTCTTTGTTGACATTTGTATCAATCTTTCCTGATGGCTCTCTCTTTCTCTCTCTCTCTCTCTCTCTATATATATATATATATATATATACATATACACACACACACATATATATATATATATGTATGTATATATATATATATACATATACATACATACATACATATATATATATATATATATATATATATATATATATATATATATACAGACACACACATATATATATATATATACATATATATATATATATACACATATACATATATATATATATATATATATATATATATATATATATACATATATATATATATATATATATATATATATATATATATACATATATATATACATATATATATATATATATATATATATATATATATATATATACATATACATATATATATATATATATATACATATATATATATATATACATATATACATATATATATATATACATATATATATATATATATATATATATATATATACATATATATATATACATATATATATATATACATATATATATATATATATATACATATATATACATATATATATATATACATACATATATATATATATATATATATATATATATATATATATATATATATATATATATATATATATATCTTACCTCACCTGAGTACCTGGTTGCTAAAATCCTCCACAAAGATGATAGTTAGGGTGGTAAGTGACATTGATGGTTGGGATCATAGGACTTGTTTTGATGGGTGTCATCCTTTCAATTTTCATTTTCTTTATTGTTACATTTGGATTGCATGTGGCACCCTCCTCTTGTTGATGCCTATTGATATATGATGTTGGACAAATGGATTATAGTTATTTACTCATTTCATGTTGTATCTCAATTTATTACATTATGTTATCCTATAATATTATTAAGTTTAAATAGGGACATTATTGGATATTATGTGGATTAGACGTATTCTTGATTATATTTGTATGATACTTATAAATTTAACCAACTATTTTGGCCTGAATTTGTACTAGGATTTATTTCCCATATGAGCGGTAGTATTTTTAGAATACAACATGCTATACTTGATCTTATGTATTACCATATGTACATGGCTTGGTGATATCTTGGTTGATTTTAAGTAGGTATGAAATTGTAACATGGCTAGCATAATAATAATGAAACTTAAATACCTTTAATCATGAAATACATGATAAATAATAGAGTGTTATTTTAAGTTATACTAAAACCAATAGAGGGTTGGATTTAATTAATGGATTTGTGCACACATATTTAAATTTATTGAATATTCATTGATGAATATTTCATGGCATGGACTTCCTTTTTAGCATATGGGTTTATCTCTTGATAATTACATTAATATGATGACAACTAAATAGTAATAAGAGATGTGGCTATTTTGAAACATGATTGGTAATGTGATAGACTTGGGCCTAATTAGTAACCATAGACATGTATACATCCTAATGTATGATTAAAGGCATATTCCATGATGTTACCTTATTATGATTTTTTATTGTATGTTTATAACCTTAGCTAAAACCAACATGTTGTTCTTGATTTATGTCAATAGAGTGGTAATATAATGCATCCATTAATTATAGTATTTTTATTAACCATGTGGTCTTAAAATGTGTATAATCTTGGCTAAAAATAAGATGTTGTAAATAATTATGTAATAGTCTCTTGATGGTTTTAAGAAATATGTTCTCATTTCCATAATATAGTAATGAATGGATATTTGTTGTAATATCATTATAAATGGGATTAATTATTTTAATTAAGCAATATTGTGGATAATATATTGTGGATAAGGATTAATGATTTATTACTTTTGTAGGGAAACCCATATTGTGGATAATATATTAAATCATTAAATATGTCTTAGTGATTTCAATTATGGGCATGTGTTCCAAAACTCTAGAGATTTAGATGATTATTATGTGACTCTTGGTTGTAAAAATTTATCTATCTTATCATTAATATTTATTTGAAAGTGGATATTCATTAATTATAGTAGATGTGGGTGTTTTTTAAATTAAAGGCTTACCTTGTCATTGAACTCTTGGTATAACTAACATGTGTTAATTAAAACAATAACGATCTTGGAATTGAAATAATAATATAATGAGACATGAAAACCTTAATGTTTAGACATCCTTAGTAAAGAGTTAATAACTTACAATTTTCCTTAATGAACACACAAGTTAATTCTTGAGACCGTCTAAGTAACTAACTTTTGCATGGTCATATGCATGCTAATTAGATGGTGTGAATGCCTATGCTTTTATAATAACCATGTGCAATGAATAATGGATAACTAAGAAAAATTTAGGTGTGAGACCCCTATGGATGGATCATAGGATGGTGATCTTGTAGCATGATTGTTGACCCTACACCATGAGGAATAATTGTTTTTCTAATGTTAATGGTATACCTATTTAATAAGATGATCACTTATGTGATGTCATCCACCCTAAATTAATTACATTTTAATTTATATAATTCTCATGAGGAAAATTATTTCTTCATAGAGTTGCATCTTATAAGTGTGGCCTTAACAAATTAAATAAATGAAGTTGTGATGTCCCTAGAAGACCTTGGATCTGAGTATGATGATCAATGGGAGTATTCCTTGCTTTAGTGATTTTATAAAAGGGTTTGAATCCTTTAATTTATGCCATGTTAGATTTAGAAGTGGAATTGATGTTTCCACTCACTGATCTCATGATGTAAAAGAATTGCATGATCAAGATAGTGGGTTGGACCTTGTGTTCTATCCTTTAGAAATTCATACTTAAGTATTACAATTATACCTTATCCTATTTACTTATCAAGTGATTTTCTAATCAGACATCGTTGGATGTAGCTTATTTTATTTTATTTCATTATAGTCTTATCCATTTGGGATAATTTGGATGATTTGCATTGTATTTTTTTATGTCGTGAGACCTTTTGTTGTTATGTTTTGTACATTGATAGATAAATTCAAATAAAAGAATTAGGTTGTTTCACAAGATTATAGGTTAAATTATGATTCTGACATTTAAAATAAATATATAAACAAATTTTAGATATGTACATATAAATAATAATTTAATCATAAATGGTATGAAGATAACTATTAATATATTTATCCACCACCAACTTCCCTTATAAGGCCTTTATTATAGTTGTGAGGTTTCATTTAGACTATAAATATAGGGTAATGTATGGTACACACACCAAAACATTTATGGTATTAAAAAATTTAGTCAAAGGGTTGGAGAAGGAAAATTTTGGCTTAATCAGGAGGATGAGTTCATCGATGGACTACGTTTGTTCTTGTGTGGTCATGTCCTTATCTTTAAGAATATTTAAAATAACTATGAATAATCCCATGAGACATGGGTAAATATCTAAGCCATCTTTCATAGAGGGTCACAAACTATTTGAAATCCATTTGTGAATCACTAGAAGTCTTGGAAAAATCCATTTAAATTTACATATAACACCGCTATTATCAAACCATTTTTCATTTTCCATCACCTTCACAAACTCTTATTCCACAAAATGTATTGTTTATCTTTTAATAACATGTTTTGGTATATTATAAACCCATCAAGATGTCAGTTACGTAAATGTAGTCTAGTTTTTAGCTTCATGCATTTTATTTTGGGTCATAAATATTTCTATAGATATGACCTAAAATGGGAATTTACATTCTAACTCTCCCAAATATATAGATCCATTTAATATGTCTAATTTGGTCAAAATAAATATGTTCTCCACAAAATAATGTATTCATTATAGTATATTGGTAGTTGACTCTAATTCCCTTACTTGAACATCCATATTTTCTATAGCCTCTAGCCAATATGGCAAGTATCATTATGAATCCATGATTTTGTCCCTAGAAAATAAATTTCATGAATGTGGAAATATAAATTTGTATCTCCACTTTTTCCATTTGAATATGTTGTAAATATGATAAATTAATTAGTATTCACCACTAGGAAAAACCCTAGTAGTTTCCCTAAACTTGGTCATGACTTTTATAATTACATCATGTATAATTGTTCACTATAATTATAATATCATATTTGTTGATTTTACATGCTTCTCAATATAATAATGACATGGTATATTGAAATATAAAATATATTTAATTACAATTATATTTGAAAAACATATGTGCACTTGATGAATTGTGACCCTCTTTCTAAACATGTGATCTAATATGATCTCTATTTGCTCTAACTTTTATATTGAAAAACTTATTTTAAAATTTAACATTTATGTATTAATAGTAAATAATATTGTGATGTCTAAATGCACCCTATTATTAAAATTTTGAACTAAATCCTTGAAAGAATGTAGATGTGTTACTAGGTTCATACTATCATTGGGCTAGAGTTAATTAATGTCTTATCCATTTGAATAAATTTATATGGATTATTTTTAACTTTTTTAGATAAAGGATATACTCCATGTCAATGATATAGTTCTACCTAGAATGCTATGTTGGGTTTATATTGATTGAAAATGAGTTATGAAATTCCCTAACCATGTGTCCAATGTGATTTGCTTTTATTTTCCTATAAAAAAATACATATAAAGGCTAATAATTATATTTGTATTATGATTTATATCATATTATAAAATTTATCATGGTGATACTCTAGAGATGATGTTGATTTTATAAATGAGTAAAATTTCCTACCTTTGTCATGAAAATTTTAATACTATATTTAATATTAAGCCTTATTTTTTGTAACAGTTGTTTGCTTGTATTTATTCAAAAGATAAATCATAATAGGTTTTTTTATCAAAATAATTTTTTTATTTACTATTTGGGTGGGCTACATTTGGTATCAGAGCAGAAGTTGTAACATTGGGAGCTCTGAGTAAATAATATTTTTTGGTTCAATATTCCTCTATGGTGAACCATAAATTAAATATTTATTTTTCATACCTGATAGGACATGTTCACCCATGATATACTTATGACACTAAGTTATTATATATATAAAATCCATTCATATCCTCTTATGTATAGAGTGACATGCCCTATTTTTGGTGTCTTCATGAGTTGTGATTGCTAATGAGTTTCATAACTAAAATTATAATTTAGAAGTGAATATTAGTAATAATTATTAATAATAATATTAACACAATTTTTTGATGGGCTAAATTTCCTCTAATATAAATAATCTTGATGGACTAATTGTTGACAATCCTTCATATGATCTGCAATGAAATAATTCTTGGTCATTATATTTATATAAACTCACTAACATTTATAGTTGAACATATTATTCTTAACATAAAAACATATTGGTTAGAATAAATATTATAAATAAAATCATACTTGCCATTGGTTAATTGTATTTCAAATTGTACTCTATCTCTAGTATCATTTTTACATGATTTAAATGTAGTCATAATGATTGAGGAGAAATGTATTATGATTAATGGACATGAACATAAGAAAATAAGCTATTTTTGGTTTACTTATTTATGATTTTATAAATTTATGAAAATTATCATGATTATTGATGGACATGGGTTATATTAATATGTTAGTTGAGCATGTGTGTACAAACCATGGGATATGTTGAGTTGGGTATATAAGGTCCATGTAGGAATACTTACACAATTACATTATTAGATCCACATTCATTTTTTATCTCCACTATAATGACATGTATAGATATTAATATTATCTGTACTGCTAAGATCCTTTGGATAAATATACAAATGAAGGTGCCACATTTTGTATTATTATGAAATAAACATGTTTATTGTTGAAAGTTGAATACTAAACATTCTATAGTAAAAGGGTATCCTATGATGAGTTGTAATTCCACATTATACTTCCTATATTATATGGGTGTCCTCTTAAGAGTCATTAAATGTACCTCTAAATATATGGGTATCATCCCTAGGAGATGAGAAGATGTCTATTCTAATTGGTGGGTGCCCTAATATGAGTTATAATTATTTTCCTATGAAATATTTATCTAATAAGATGCTCTTACTTAGGGGATAAGCAAATTTATTATATAATAGATGGGAAAATTACTATGATTTTTCATTATTGATATTTGTAACATTTCATGAAGTAAATGGATATCGTGTTTAGGTGAAGGTTTATATTTATTACAAGACAATAACCAAATATCTTATCAGAATATATCCACTCTTGTTCATAGGATATGATACGACTCATGGATGGTGAAAATTTTGGTGGACACATTTTTTTTGTGATTAAATTTAAATTTCACAAATATAATAACATGTGCCATGAACATGTAGGTGACATGAATTTAAATGTAATAAGATCATTTGGATAAATATACAAATGAATGTGCCACATTTTGTATTATTATGAAATAAACATGTTTATTGTTGAAAGTTGAATATTGAACATTCTATAGTAGAAGGGTATCCTATGATGAGTTTTACTTCCACATTATACTTCCTATATTATATGGGTATCCTCTTAAGAGTCATTAAATGTAACTCTAAATATATGGGTATGATTCCTAGGAGATGAAAAGATGTCTGTTCTAATCGGTGGGTGCCCTAATATGAGTTATAGTTATTGTCTTGTGAAATATTTATCTAATAAGATGCTCTTACTCAGGGGATAAGTAAATTTATTATATAATAGATGGGAAGATTGCTATGACTTTTCATTATTGATATTTGTAACATTTCATAAAGTAAATAGATATTGTGTTTAGGTGAAGGTTTATATTTATTACAAGATAATAACCAAATATCATATCAAAATATATCCACTCTTATTCGTAGGACATGATACGACTCATGGATGGTGAAAGTTTTGGTGGACACATTTTTTTTGTTATTAAATTTAAATTTCACAAATACAATAACATGTGCCATGAATATGTAGTTGACATGAATTTAAATGTAATAAGATCCTTTGGATAAATATACAAATGAAGGTGCCACATTTTGTATTATTATGAAATAAACATGTTATTGTTGAAAGTTGAATACTGAACATTCTATAGTAGAAGGGTATCCTATGATGAGTTGTACTTCCACATTATACTTCCTATATTATATGGGTATCCTCTTAAGAGTCATTAAATGTACCTATAAATATATGGGTATCATTCGTAGGAGATGAGAAGATGTCTGTTCTAATCGGTGGGTGCGCTAATATGACTTATAATTATTGTCCTGTGAAATATTTATCTAATAAGATGTTCTTACTAAGGGGATAAGCAAATTTATTATATAATATATGGGAAAATTGCTATGATTTTTCATTATTGATATTTGTAACATTTCATGAAGTAAATGGATATCGTGTTTAGGTGAAGGTTTATATTTATTACAAGACAATAACCAAATATCTTATTAAAATATATCCACTCTTATTCATAGGACATGATACGACTCATGGATGGTGAAAATTTTGGTGGACACGTTTTTTTTGTTATTAAATTTAAATTTCACAAATATAATAACATGTGCCATGAATATGTAGGTGACATGAATTTTAATGTAAAATTATAAGGATATATTTAATCTATAAATTAAAATATCAATGGATCTTGTTTTTGAAATTGATTGATTGGTATATATATGTATAAACATATAACTTATGGAATTATAGTATATAATTCACTAAACTATGTCTTCCTTATGATAAACAAGAAAAAGGATCATGGTTCAAATATGGAATTGTTTTGTATGGGAAAAATATAATTGGATATGATTATTGAAAATTTGATATAATTTATAGAAATCCCTAATCTTCCCTTGATATGTCATGTTGATCTATTATTTTTTTATTGATTCCTTATGCATATAATTGACGTAATTGGTATGACATGAATTCTTAAACCCATAAATTCTTCTCAATTTTATAATAATGTCTAAAATTGATATTCCATGTTCCTAAAATTTATTTCTTAGCCTAAAAAATACTACCTTATATTCTAGGATAGTTTACTATGGTGTATAGGCTACTTGAATCAATGTACCTCAATTATAGGCTTTGAAAAAAGTTTGATTTTTATCATATATGATATTGACCTTTATTACAAAGCTAATTTTAATAAATTACTCAGATTATTATAAAAACTTATATATAGAAGTTGGTTTTTATGAAAAAATAAAAAAATATCCTCTTCTTGATATCAGAAGTAAGTATTGTAGATTAAAAATCCTAGATTTGGTTAGGATAATATAACCACAATTAATTTAAAAATAATATGAAACTATTATTACATGGGAAACATTACTGATATTACCTTTTAAAACCTTAATTTTGGCCCAAATTTGATAACTTAATTGAACTATGAAAATTGAAATAAAAAATAAAATAAAATTATCACTATTCTTCTAAGTTGTACAAAAAAGTGTGTAATTTGAACCTTAGGAATCTTATGATTTATGTTATATAGGATGATTATTTTATAATGGAAGTGGAATATAATGTCGATTTTATTAAGTACTTGCATTATAACAAATATTAGCTTAATTTGTGTTATTTTTTGGCCCTTTTTGACTTAGAGTGAACATGAATAACTTCTAAATTATTATGTCATCTACGCATTGAGACCCTATTAATCTGGTTCTATAATAATAATTATCTAAATGTGTCTTCTTCTAGTTTATTGGGTTATAACCTGATTCATAAAAAGACCATTCAAAATTGGTAAACCTTAGTACATGATGAATTTGATAATTGATAAATGTAAAGTTCATAAAAAATATCAATTGTAATTTCTCATCAATAGAATGATACAATATAAAAAGATTTATTGAACAAATTTAATGACGAATATAATATAATTAATTTTTATTGAAATTGATTCCCTATTGACATGAATGTTAGCCTAAAATGGTAAGGGAAAAAATGAAAAAAGTCAAGAAAATGAACTTAAACATGGAAATGATTGTTTATGTTTTGACATCTAGATGCAATAAAATAAGAATTGCACAATAATGAATAAATATTGTCATATGTAGATAAATAGATTTATTATACATGAAGAATAAGGTTCCATTTTTATATGTCTATCTAATGGTTTATATGTGACCTCTACTTCCAATTTTATTGTATAGGATAATTAGGTAAAATCCAATTATTCATTTATTTATTTTGATAAATATTATATGATTTTTTATTTAAGGCATAGTAATTAGTTAAATATTTTCTCATCTCATAAAAACAAATCAATATTACATTCCTTGAACCCTGGGATCCTATTCAAAATGGAAAGTTATATTAAAGAATAAAGATACTTCTAAATTAACCGTACAATGTAATTAATTAAATTAAAATATGTCACTATAAATTTTAATTATTTATGTATTTATTTTTTAGATTTTGTTTGTTAAATTCTAAACTAATGAAATAAATACAAGAGATTATTAAATCTGAAATTATATATTAAATTCTTTTAAAATATTTTACCTAGCATGCCATATTATGAATTTATATAATAGATCATTGAATGTTACTTCCATTAGTGTAGACGACCTATTTTTTGCACCTTTACGATATTTATTTTTGATATTAGGCACTAGTTAATTAACTACCATTTTATTTATTATTGACAAACATACATTAACCTATATAAAGATAAATGTGTGGAATTGATAATTGGCTTAAGGATTGATCTCTATTTCATACAAAATAGTTCATATTATACAATAAGATACTAAACTTCCTTAATGTATATTTAAGTTATCCATTTCACTTCCCTTCTCACTTGGTTGCACCTAACTTCCCTCTCTTAAACATAATATATACATTAAATTCTAGTTCAAATTCCAAGAAATGGCTTATACAAGGCTACTAAAACAAAATTATTGAACTCTCAAATAGGGATATCACTATAGTAATTTAACTAATAGGCATGTAAGCTGATTTGTTCCTTCCAGCATGGTTCTAGCCTGATTCAAACATGAGATTGGGAAAATAATTGTTACATTAAAATTATAATTACGTGAGATTTGGTAAAATAACCATCCCTTCTATGTTTCACTTCAAGTGATCTAAGAAAGCACTTTTACCATTTTTTTTGAAGTCTAAGTATTATCCAAGTTTATTCATTCTTAGTTTTCAAGGTTTAAGGAAGATCTTGGAGTAATTAGTTGTATGTTGGGTGGTTTAGGTAGTATTTAGGATGTTTAGGAATATTTTAAAATTATAATATATTGCTTATGGAATTATATTCATCTAAGAATGTTTGGTTTCTCTTGCTAGTACATATGATCATATATTTGTGTTTTCCCCAACTTAATCCATCCCTCATAATCTATCTAAAATAATCATAGTTTTATCCCTCTCTATACCAAAAATAATTATTTTCCAAACCCCCAAAATTATCATACTTTATCATAACATTCAAATCCCATTTACTGTTTTATAAATTATGGAAAGGTCAAAACATAAAATCAAGTACACAATAATAAATCATTAGGGTCAGAAATTAATAAAGGAAACATTTTAACCATATAAGAGATTCATATCTTATTATCATTTATAGCTCTTTAATTCTATAAATATATCTTACAATATTATATCCAATTTCTTCATTACTTCCTTATTATAATTATTACATTAATTACAAAATACATTTACATAATATTTTCTATATATTAGATTAAATTATTATAGTTTGAGAATTTATTGATTTGACTCATTCTTTTAGGTACTGAATTATTTTTCTAAACCTTAATTTAAAAAATTATTTGACTTTATTAAATGAATAATTTTACTTTATATGTTAAAGTCTTTAAGGTTTGGTTAACTCTTTATCTCATGTATGAAAATTATTTTATTTGATACCATATATTTTCTGACCATCAATGGATACAAGTTTTAAATATTTTGCCTCTTTATCTCTATGTGTTATTACCCCTAACATTTTTAATCTATTTTACTATTTAAAACATTGTTATTATTGATGAATAACTGACTACTAGTTATTTTCCTCAATTGGATCATATGTTAGATTTGTTGTAGTGGTATTTAGATAGCATGTTTAATTCAATTGTTGATAATTCTATGGATTATTACTATAGTTGATATTATTATGATTCTGTAATTATTTATCAATTTTTTGATATGGTAGTCTTAATGTTATTTTATGCTTGTAGGTACTATCTTATGAGTTAGGTAGATGTTGAAAATGCTATATTAGATAAAAAAGAAAATTATTAATAGTAGGATAAGTCCAACAAGAATACTTATTTTTGCTTATATTTCCCATCATTTATATATCTCATTTGGTTTTTGATTATACCATTTTCATGATACTGGTACTTATTATATTTATTTTATGTTGTTTATACTTTATAAGAATTTTCAATGACTCATTATACTCCATTATCTTGTTTATAGCCACAGTCTTTCATTTTCACTTTTGTAATAAACTCCTATCAGCTACTTCCATTAAAATTCCATTTTACTCCTACACACCTACATGGATTTTAATCACATAATTGAAATAATTACCTAATGTAAAAATTTGATAATAAGATGGATTCTACATTCCACTACGTACTTCAATGATTTCCCATACACATGAAATAAGTTGGTAATAAATTTATTATGTTAATTATGTTTCTTTATTTAGTTGATTATATTAATGTTATTTAAATTGTGACTTAGTAAAAATGTAACCTTTATTATTATTATTTAATCATGTTAATGCTAACTTATGTTGCTGAAGGTAATTCACTTCCTGTATATAAAGTTACTAAAAGTTACTTTGACTCTCTTCATATTGATAAAGCATTCTATTAAATCTATTTGTATAATTACTCTTCTAACATTAATTTATAATTAAGTTGATTTAACATGGATTATTTTATATTTATAACCTAAAATAATCATTTTAATATCAATTCCTTAGTTTAATTATCTGTTTTGGATATTAGGAGTAGATCTACTTGATCGTAGTATAAGTAGGATTCACTTATATATTTACACAATATTACATAACAACTTATTATGTATAATTAATATTGAGCATTATATTCTAATGTAATAATAATATTTTTATTTTATTAAATATTCACTTATGTACATACTATGTTGTCTTGATTTAGAAATACATAGATTTAGAAATACATAGATTTAATTTAAGCATGTAAACTAGCTTAATAATTATCTTTAATATATCACACTATATATTTTTAATCCAATTACATATATGTATGGGATATGGGTTTATTATTTATTTCTATCTATGCATGAGCTATTAAATATTATAAGTTGTTTGTGCCTATGAAAACATAAAAAAACCTCAATTCTAAAACATACTTTAGACATACCTAGTTGCATACAAAGGTATGTATGATACATATATTAGATCTAAAAATATTAATTTTTATATTTAATTTAATAATAAATTAATTATAACTTGATATATTACCTTCACTTAATTATAACATTTTTGCATTGGTTAGTTATTTAATAAGATGAAGTTGAAAGGTCTTAACTAGATTGTTCTGAATCAAATGTTGCAACCATACTCAATTAGATGAAATGAGCAGTCTGAATAGTGTTTTATAAGTCATTTATTAATGCATAAATATATGAGTGAGGCATGTATTCTTTCTAATTATTTTATCCTTAGGCTACATGTGCTTTCACTTTTCCTCTTAATCGATGAATCCGATTTCCTTGCTACCCATGGCTTTCCCAATAGAAATTATAAAATTTCCTTAATTAGAACATTTTATTTGGGTTTCAGTCAGTTTAAAACTTGACTAAATATTATTTGTGTTTTTTTTGTTGTATTATGTTTTATGTAAGTCACTTTCTTGTCACATATAGTTCATTTAAATACAAACTTAACTATAAAATATTAATTATGGAATGTAATGGTTCATTATGTATACATTTACATAGAAAGCATTATACATAAATTATTAATTCCTTAGATGAATTCCTTTCTTATGGGTGATTATGTTAATATTAGTTATATTATAATGACATAATTATTATATCAATACATATGTTCTTTCACTTGAAATGATTTGATAATTAAGAATTAATTAATTAGATACCCTGGATAAATTATATCTTGAACTCTCTTGTTTTAAAATACTACATTGGCTATGAAAATATAATGACATTATATGGAATCATTTTCAGGGAACCTAAATTTTATTTGATGAATAATGATATTTGTCATTATTATACAATTGATCATTAATCTAATAATGGCATCCATGTTTAATAAATGAGTGATGTGTGAACTATTAAGACAATGGTGTGGTAAACTTAAAGGACTCGAGGTGACTATGACCTGGATTAGTAGCACTATGGAAACATGATTTTCAAATATATTCTTTTATTTTATGTAATAATGTTTCTACTACATGATTTAATATAAATCTACATGTGTTTAATTGATTTTTTTTTGTTGATTATGACTACTTGTCTAAAATCGTGTTTAATTATGAGGTTAGTAACTTGTAGTTTTAACATAAACCTATTTTAACATGAATGACAACTTAGTATGTTAGAGTTATTTTCCTCATTTAAAATAATATTTGAAATTAACCATTCTTGAGTGGGACTCAAACCGACTAAGGAGAGTGAGGTATTTACGTAGAATTAAAGACCTAGAAATGGTCTTCTTTGGAATTACAAGTGCCACATATGGGACTCAAGTGCTATTTGTGTATGTAAATAACAAAATGCCCTAAAATGTATAAAACATATATCAAGGTAACATGATTATGCATATCACCTTTTATATTTAGTTATCTCTATCTAATTACATCACTTCATGTCCTTTGTTTTTAATTGTGCATACATGAGTGTATTGAACATTTATCACTTGCATCAGTAACGTATTGGAGCCAAAACACATCCAAAATATACTCTAATATATAATTCTAAATGTTTTTTGTAGTTATTTCATCTTATATCAGAGTAATTTTATTCTCTAGGTATCTTTGGGAATGAGTTTTCTTCTTAAAATTTTGTAATCTACTGAGTTATCACTTTGTAATTCTTAAAATGGTTATAACATGATCAAGCAGAGAAAACATCTATGGAAACTATTTTAATGTCAACCCAACTAGGGGTAGAGGTAGAGGATCAAGAAGGAGTCATGATGGCTACATCCCAATTCCTAACCAAAAAAAAGTACTTATGAATAATTCTAACAATAATATAGATCTACCAAATGATGATGTAGTTATTATAGAAGAATCAAAATATATTTTATTTTGATTAAAAAATACATTTTCAGAGCTTTATATATATGCAAATATAAGATAATTAATGTTCCTATAAAATATGAATGATAAAACCAAAACATAATATAATATCTCAAATATAAATTAGAGAAACAATTACTAGATTTAAAATAGTTTTAAGATTTACTAACCTAAATAACATACCAATATTTCTACATTAACTAACCATATTACAAACAACAATGAGTAAATAAATATTACTCATTTATTTAATAATGGGGAATTAACAATAGTCAGTGAAAATTTATTTGAAAAGCATAGGGATGTCCTCAATGGAATCTTGACAGGCCTTAACACATTACAAGCTAAGATTGACAACCAAGAGTAAGGGTTGAACAATCTTGAAGGGATATCCCAAGAGAAAGCACCTAAATTATAAATGAGGCATGTAGAAGGACCTATGATTTAAGAACTACCTTTAACCATAGATGACCTAATCATCAAAGAGCTTAAGAAGTTTCCATCGCGTACCTTTTTGGGTGAGGAATTAGGTGATGCAGTCAATGTATGGTTGGTACACTTGTAGAAATATTTTAACTTGTTTAACATGGTATTAAAAGTGAAAGTCAAGGTTGAAACCTGTTAACTGGTTAGTCTTGTAACTTTATGGTTGAATCACCTTTATGTTATTGAAGGATACCATTCTTTGAAGCATATTTGGGCTCTTTTTGAAACAATTTTTTTAGAATATACTTGAATTCCAATTATAAAGAACTAAAAATAATCAATTCAAATCTTCTAAAGTAAGAAAACAGGTCTCTTACTTGGTATGAAAAAATATTTATCAATTTGATATGTCATGTGAACTATATGAATGATAAATAAACAAATATTATGAAGTTCAAACTTGGGCTCAAGTAAATATTGATGCATAATGTCAATATGACCAACCTAATGAGTTTGGCTATAGAAATTGAATTAGCCTATAGGGCTGAGGAAAATGAAAAGTCTCACCAAAGGCAAGACAAGAATTTAAGACAAGTAGGTAGTGGTCTATAGTGGAAAGGTGGTATCCCATGAATAAGAACGCCTATAATTTAGATAAGAGCCATATATTTTCTAGTGGAAATAATAATTTCAGAAAATTTTCTAATTAGAATAGAAATTTCAAGTCTCATGGATCCTCTAAATTTATTTCTCTTAAGAAGGACCAACATCAAAAAAATTAATGTGGACATACCATGGGTGATAATATTATTCCTTTAGCATCTTATAAGCTTATTATTTGATAGGAATGTGGTTTCAATAACTATAAAATGACAATCCTAAACTAAAATCAAGTCAAGTAGAAAATCATATGCTATATGTTGTTGTTGATATTCATAATGGTGACTTATAGTCTACTCCAATTGAAATAATAGGTATAATATATGGCTTTTCCATAACTATTTTGATTAATTCATGTGCAACTATTTTTTTTTTTCTCATTTTGATGATAAATAATGTAAAATCAAACCTATCTTGATAAGATAAGGTTGGGGGGATGAGTTTAATACTAGAAAGAAAGTGCCTATTATTGACAACTTAGAACAAGTGAAATTTGATCTTGGTGACTTCAAAACCAAGTTTAAGTTTTGTCTTACACCCTTACGATCTTCTAATATCACCCTTGGAATTGATTGTCTTCATGAACATAAAGCCACCCTTGATTGTATGGCTAGAAGATTACAGTGCATCAATGACCTTGGAAAATTTGTAAAATTACAAGGCTTACAAGGGCTAGAAATATGTAAAAAACTATTAGCCTTAGATTTGAAAAGGTTTTTAATAAAAGGATATAATATTTAAATAGTATATTTGTAGGAATTACCCAAAGAAAAGGAGTTACTACATGCAAATTTTCCTATACTGAGGAAATTCATTGATATATTTCTTAGAAGTTACCTAGTTTACCACCTAAGTAGCAGTATGACTTTTATATTGATATAATTCATAGATATACCATTGCTTCTAAATCCCCCTACTGCATGAATGTGGATTACTATCAATAATTAAAAGTTCACCTGCAAGAACTCTTGGACAATCGAAGCATCCAATGAAATGTGTCCCCTTAGGGTGCTCTAGTAGTATTCATAAATAAGGATTGTAAATTGAGGTTTTACATTGATTACCACTTGATAAATAAGATAAAAATAAAAAAAATTGTTTTTTTCCTAAGATTGATGAATTTTTGAACAAATTAAAGGTGTTATAATCTTATCAGAGATTGATTTGAGATCAGACTACCATCAGTCGAGAATCAAAGAAGGAAAAATTCATAAAACTTTTAGAACTCAACATGGGCATTATAATCTCATGAATCTACTTTTTGGAATAATCAATGCACCTAAAACCTTCATGAATCATATGAAAAGTGTATTTATAGACTTCATGGATAAGTTTTTGCTAGTTTTTATTCATGACATTCTTATTTATTTTAAAAATAACGCTGGGCATGATCATCACCTTGATTTAGTCTTAAAAAGATTAAGATAGCATAATCTATATGGAAAAATCTCAAAATATGCATTTTATCAATCAAAAATTCATTATTAAGGCCACATTATTTCTAAGGATTACATTGTTATAGATCGAACAAAAAATAAAGGTATACAAGATTGGCTTGCTCCTACAAATGTGCATAAAGTGCAAAACTTTATGGGTTTGGCTAGTTATTATTAGTGTTTTATTGAAATTTTTTCTAGTGTAACCTATCCCATTACCTCTCTAGTGTACAAAATAAATATATTGGTGTAGTCCCCTTTATGTGAAGAGGCTTTTAGCAAGCTGAATGTGTCTCTTACAATAACACCTATTCTTATCATTATGAACCCAAATGATAATTTTGAAGTTTGGGTTTATTATTATAATGAATAATATAGTGGAATATTGACCCAAGATGGGAAATTTGTGTCTTATGATTCACAAAAACTAAAGGATCATTAAAATAACTATACTATGCATGACATGGAAATTGTTTCCATTCTCCATGCACTTAAGCAATTGAAACATTTTGTACTAGGAAAGCCTTTCAAGGTGATGTCTGATCACTGAAAACTTGAGTATTTATTTTTTCAATATGATTTAAATGTATAAAAGTAAAAGTGGCTGTAATTTTGAAGTTATTTTGGTGTGGACATATCATATGTCAAAGGAAAGGAGAATCATGTGGTTTATGCACTCAATAGATGCATGTACCTTACTAGATTGTTCATTTTACAAGGAAGTTTAAGAAGTGTTATTTTTGAATATTAGTTTTCTAATTAATTCTACAATGATGTAAGAGAAGGTTTGGTTGAAGATCCTTTAGCAAAAAAAATTGATGAATTTTCTATTAAAATAGATGGTCTTATAAGGCATAAAATATAATTTATCTACCTAGTTTGGGTGACTTAAAAAATTATGTTTTAAAATAAGTGTGTACAACACATTATTATGCTCATTAAGGTGTCAAAAAATAATAGATGAGTTGATAAAACTCTATTTTTAGCCTAGAATTAAGTATTATGTTACTAATTTTGTGGAAAAAATACTAGAATTACAATAGGTTAAGGCTAAGCATTGCCATTAAGGAGGGTTATTGTACCCTCATGATATTTCAAGAAAAAATTGGGATGTAATCTCACTTGGTTTTATTTTGGCATTATGTAAATCATGTAATAATCATGATACTATTCTTATGGAAATTGATAATGCCACTAATGTTAGCCACTTCATTTCTGGAAATTTGATTGATGGTGCTTCCATGATTGTAAAATATTTCATAAAATAAGTGGTGAATTCATAGCATAAACTAAATTTATTATTTAATATAATTACAAGTAATTTAATTCAAGATTTTAGTGTACCTTAACTTCATCCTTTGAAAGAAAACTAAATTTTATTTATTCATATCATCCAAAAATAGTTGGATAAAGTGAAAGGTTCAACTAGGTGGTTGAGGATATGTTACACATGTATGTAATGGATCAAAAAACTAAATGGGAAGATTACCTCCATTTATTTTAATGTTCATATAATAATTCACCCTATTATACAATAAATACGGCTTCATTTTAAGCTTTATATGGGCATAAGTGAAAGAATCCTCTTTGTGGGGACAACATGGAAAATAGGTTTATTGTTATACATGATTTGCTATTATAATATGATAAGAAAATGGAATTAATAATGAATAATTTGAAAATAAATTCAAATCATCAAAAGAGTTATGTTGATAAAAAGATAACTCCACATGATTTGAGCATGGGTAACAAAGTTTTTTTTCATGTTAGACCACATAAAAGTTTTGTAAAGTTTGGCAAGGCTTCCAAGTTACCTCCAAATTTTGTTAGGCCTTTGGACATTGTGTAAAATATGAGACTTGTTACCTACAAACTAGTTCTCCCTCCTTCTCTATTAAGTATTCATGATGTATTTCATGTTACTTTGCTAATAAAATATATACATGATCCATTTCATGTTTGGCATTGGCCTCATTTACATGTCATGGAAGATAAAAATACCATTTGGAACTAGTGAGAATCTTAGATCATCATAACATTAAACTATGAAATATAAATATACAATATGTTTTGGTGAATTGTAACTCACCAAGTAAAATAAATGTTATTTCAGAACATGCACATATTTTTAGGCAATATTATGTATTTATATTTTATTATTCACCATCATGGCTCCATTTTAAGGTGGGGGAGGATGTTACAAACTCTCTTTTCTATAACCTATTTTACTATTTAAAACATTTTTATTATTGATGTATATCTACCTACTATTTTTTTGCCTCAGTTAGATTATATGTTAGACTTATGGTAGTGGTATTTTGACTGCATATTTAATTTTGCACTTGATAATTTTGTGGATTATTACTATAGTTGATATTATTATGATTCTATAATTATTTATCATTTTTTCCATATGGTACTATTGATTTACTTTATTGGTTGTAAGCACTATCTTATGAGTTAGGTAGATGGTAGAAATGGTACATTAGGTGTTGAATAAAATTATAAGTAATAAGACACATCTGATAGGTATACTTATTTTTGGTTATGTTTCCCATCATTTAGACATCTCATTCGGTCATTGATTATGTCAATGTCATAAAACTGGTACTTATTGAATTTTATTGTATGATATTTGTAGTTTTATAAGGTTTGTCTCATTGTCATTATATTTAATTATCTTGTTTTTGGTTGTATTCTTTCATTTTTACCTTTGCAAGTAACTCCTACTTTCTCCTTCCATGTAAAATCTAGTTTACTCTTACACACCTACGTGGGTTTTACTCACCTAATTGGAAGAATTCCCTAAGGACATACCTATACTTACCTTTGAAACCCTTTGGATTATTTCTTAGACTATATAAAAATCTTATATTAATAAGGTGGTTACATGGTTATTTGAGGCTTAGTTATTTTATGTGATGTCATTGGTCTTAATATTAAAAATTATTTAATTATTTATTTTAATCAACATATAGTGGATGGCATATTAAGTTTAATGATTTATTAAAATTTATAGTTTGATTAATTATCTTGTGGAAAAGACCTTGGGGTTTTGATTTTAATTAGTCTTATTATTAATTATCTTAATTAATTATTAATCTATGTTTTCATTGGTTGGATTTTTTCTTGTAGATTGATCCTTCAGGATAGGTCAAATAATGACCATTGAATTCAATGTAAAAATTGGCAAGGAATTTCATTAGGAAATGTAGGAGGATTTCTCTCTCTATTCACATTTAATATGGACATTTAATGGGTATAGGGAAATTGAATAGAAGGCATGGGGAATTAGGCAGTGGATGGGAAAAGTTGATGGAGTTTAGAAGAGGAAAAGTAAATAGGGAAAATAATGGAGCTCAATTAGTTTATTTAATTTACTCATGCTAGATTTTGGATGCATTGATTGGAAAATTGGTGGTTTTGATTTTTATATTATTGAATTTTTGATATTTTTATTTAATTTTCATGTAAGCTATATTATTGACTAGTTATTTTGTTATTTTGATGAAATCTTGGAAAAATAAAAAGGCTGTAATGTAACCAAAAGTATTAGGACTTCTAGATGCATATATAGATATTCAAGAGATTTGATGTGAATCGATATTGCAATTTTGAATATAAACTTTAAAAATGGATGTGTGTGTGTGTGTGTGTGTGTGTGTGTGTGTGTGTGTGTGTGTGTGTGTGTGTGTGTGTGTGTGTGTGTGTGTTCATCATATTATTTCATATTTCTTGTATTTTGTTAAATCTTGAATGCATTATATTGACTATGTGTGGAAATGTTTCATTTGATTTATATTTGTAACCCCATAGTGTTTGGTTATTTTTTGTAATAAATGGGAGGTTGGTGGTTTTCTTACCTTATTATTTGCATTATATATTATGACTTTATAATTATTTCTCTAACCTATGTAAAGGTTTTATGACATTAGTTTATTTATTTACCATTTATATATTGATTTATGCCATGGTGTTATTTAGTGTGTAACTACTAGGAGGACACACCCTGGTTAAATCTGACTATGCATATTTCGATATCTTGTAGAAGGTTCTCGGTTTTATTCAATCATGATGTTCCTTTCTTGGCTACATGAAAGGATGTTGATGGTTAATTATGTTTTCATAATAGTGACTATATTCCCAATATGAATTATCATAAAATTTCTGAGTTGGGGTTTTTAATATTACTAGTTGGTAAATGTTTTTGTGTGTTTTACAATTCTATAATGTTTTTGGGTTCTTTTCATAAAGAAACAATGTTTGTTTCCTATTTATATTCAAATAAAACCTCATATTTTTCTAACATCTCTTGAAGATATTAATATGGGTATTAGCCATTTATATGTTTGGACTATATATTTGAATCTTATTGATTCTCTTTTGATAAAACTGTGTTTCATTATCTTGATTATTACGAGAATCTCAAGTTCTATTTTAATCTAGGTTTATCTATTTTGTTTTTGGATGGAAACTTATTATGTTGTCTAAAATTGCATACTCTTTGATTATGCGTTATGATATTTATTGATTTTATTATTATGGTCAAATGAGATCACTTTATGAGAAATACAGATATCCTTTTTATATTTGATTGTGTTATTCTTAAGGAAGAATTGTTATTATTTTAATAGTTTGATTTATCATGATATTAAAATGGATTCTTGGAAAATTATTTTTTATGATTATCTTTGATTGTGTTTATAATGTAACGGTTTTTTATTTTTACTAGGTTTTGGTGTTATACTGTGATTGTGTTTAGTTTATTTAAGAGTGGGTTTCTTAAATATGTCTGGATTTTATTTATGAGTTATGTTTTGATTGGGTTTTTATGACATCTTTGACCACATTTTATATCACTATGACATGATTACTTAAATCATATTTGACTGGGTTTTGGTTCTATAATTTAATTGTATTTTAAATATTCAACCACAAAATTCTTGAATATGATTGATTGGATATTGTAATTAGGCATGTTGTTGAATTATGGCATGATTATGTTGGTGGTTTCTATATGTTTGGCCCATATGTAAGACTCAAATGGATCACATCTATAAATTTATAAGGAATATGCATGGGAATATTTTTCTTGGTATTTGAGGGCATCAATTTTTTTTGAAAGAGTTTCATTTGTTTTTAATGAATACCTGGATTTATGATTGACCTATAAATATTAGAAATTTTATATTATTTATAATTTGATTATTATGTATGTCTGCATGTAATAAAGGAATTGTTTGGATTGTTACATTTATTTATTATTTAGTTTTTTATTTTATATGTTTTCATTCTTAGTGAGTCACTATTCCTAGACGAGACTTGAATAATTAAAATATTTGGTATGTTGTATACTTAGGTATAAATTGGTAGTAAGGATGGTTGAGTTTGACCGTAAACTTGGATAGGGAGCCAAGATGGCTATCTCAAAATCTATAAAATGGATTAGGTATTGATCAATTCTATATCATTTGACAACATGTGACAATTATCCTTTCTTTTGATCTATATCATATATGGATTAATCATTTCCATCTCACCTTAAAATGTTATCATTGTATTTTTTTTTTAATTTTGTTTTCAAGATATTATTTAATTTGAAAATAATATTTCTAACAATTCTCTTCTCATCCTTATTTCACATAACCACCATCCTAATGATGGTTGGGGTGGTAAAGGCCATTGATGGTTGTGCTCATAGGGCTATTTGGAAGGGCTTTTCTAGTTCATTCATTTGTCATTCCATATTTTGTTGATTTCACGTACACATGAAATAAGCTAAAAATAATTTAATTATGCTAACTATGTTTCTTTATTTAATCAATTATATCAATGTTATCTAAATTATGACTTAGTAAATATGAAATCTTTATTATTATTGGTTAATTGTTTTAATGCTAAGCTATGTTGATAATGGAATGTGAAAAATAAATGAGAGTCTAAATATTGCTTGAAAGGATAAGAGACTAATTTGATATGTTGTTGAAGGTAATTCACTTCATGTACATTAAGTTACTAAAAGATATTTTAATATATTTATAAAGTATTATATTAATGATACTTGTATAATTACTCTTCCAACATTAATTTATAATTAATTTGAGTTAAAATAGATTCTTGAATATTGCTAATCCAAAAAAATTATTGTAATATCAATTCCTTGGTTTAATTATATGATTTGGATATTAGTATTAGATGTTCTTGATGTTATCATAAGTAGGATTCACTTAGTTACATAATATTAATTAAGACCCTATTGTGTATATTTAATATTGAACATTATGTTCTAACATAGGAATAATCTTTCAATTTGATTATATAGATCCTTAGGCACATACTATGTTGTATTGATTAAAAAATAAACATACTTAATTTGATCATGTAAACTAGATTAATAATTATATTTCGTATATTTCACTATATATTGTTATTCCAATTACATAGATGCATGGAATGTGGGTTTCTTAGTTTTTCAATCTGTGCATGTGCTTTTCAATATTACTATTTTATGGCACATGTGGAAACTTGAACAAAATCCTCACTTCTAAAATGCATTTTAAACATACCTAGTTGTGTATAAGGGTATTTATGCTGCATAAATTAGATCTAAAAAATATTAATTTTCTTATTCCATTTAGTAAGAAATGAATTATAAGTTTATATATTCCCTTTTCTTAATCAAGGTGTTTTGTAAACATGCATAACATTTATGCATTGGTTAGATATGTAACAAGCTGAAGTTAAAAGGTCTTCAATGGATTGTTTTAAATCTAATGTTTCAACCATAATCTATTATATGTAATGAGTATGTTTGATAGTGTTTTATAATTTATTTCTCAATACATAAATATATGAATAAGGCATTCATACTTGTTGATTCTTAATTTTGTGGGCTACATGTGCCTTCACTTCCCCTCCTGATAGCTGAATCTGATAAGGATATGTATGTTGCTTAAATTAAATCTAAAAAATATTTATTTTATTATTTAATTTAATAATAAATGAATTATAATTTGTTATATTCCATTCACTTAATCAAAGTGTTTCATAAATATGGATAACATTTCTGCATAGGTTAGTTATGTAATAAGATGATGCTGAAAGGTGTTAAATGGATTGTTTTAAATCTAATGTTTCAACCATACCCAATTAGATGAAATGAGATAGTTATATAGTGTTTTCTAATTCATTTATTAACTCATAAATATGACTAAGGCATGCATAATTTCTAATTTTTATTTTCTTGGGCTGCATGTGCTTCCACTTCCCCTCTTGATAGCTAAATCTGCTTGCCTTGATGCCCATGGCTTGCTCATCATAAATTGTAAAATTTAATTAAAATTAAACATTTTATTTCTATTCCACACAATTTAAAAATATATTTAATCTTATTTATATGTGTTTTGTTTTTATTCTATTATATGTAAATCACTTACTTCTCTCATCTGGTTCATTAAAATATGAACTTAACTATATAATCTTAATTCTGAAATGTATTGGTTCATTATGTATACATTTTATTAGAAAGCACTTTACAAAAATAATTAATTACTTAGATGAATTCCTTTGTTATGAATGATTATGTTAATAGTAGTTATCTAAGATTGACTTAACTATTGGATCAATACATAGGTTATTTCCTTTGAAATACTATGATAATTAAGAATTAACTAATTAGATACCTAGGATGAATTATGTTTTGAAATCTCTTGTTTTATAATTTTTCATTACCCATGACAATTTAATGACATTATATGGATTCATTTTTATGTTGATAAAAGGTTATTTAATGAATAATGATATTGATCATAACTATACCATTGATCATTATTCTAACAACAACATCCATGTTTAATAAATGAGTATTGTATGAATTATTAAGGTAATGGTGTGGTTACCTTAAATGCTGCAAGGTGACTATGACCTCAACTAATAGGACTATGAAACCCTGATTTTTAAATCTATTCTTTTTATTTATGTAATAATATCTTTTCTCCATGATTGATTATAAATGTGCACTTGTTGAATTTATTTTTGGTTATTCATAATGATTACTTGTCTAAAATCATCTTTAATTATAAGGTTGGTAACCTATTTTAACCTAAATGACAGCATAGGATGTTAGAGTTTTCCTTCTCAATTAAAATAATATTTGAACTTAACCATCCTCAAGTCAAATTAAAACCTACTAAGGAGAGTGAGATATTTACCTAGAGTTAAGGACCTAGAAATTATCTTATATGGAAGTAGGAGTCCCACATATGGTATTCTAGTCCTACACATATATGCATACACCGATATCCCCCAAACTCTATAAAATGTTAAGGTAACATTCTTCCCCATAGCACCTTTTGTATATAGTTACCTCTAATTAATTACCTCAATTCACATCCTTTGGTTCCAATTGCATGTATGTCAGTGCATTGAAATTTTATTGCTTACATTAGTAAGGTATTAGGTCCAACACATGTCCAAAATGTATTATGATATATAATTCCATAAAAAACTAGGGGTTCTTTCCCTATGTAACATTATTTCTCTCTTCTATGGATCTATATATTCTAGAATTAAAATTTGTTCTATTCCTAATGCCTACATAGACAAATAATTGTTTATTCATGGATTTGCTTTATGTTAATAAGAATATTTTAGAACATTAATGGCAGTATTGTAGATGAATCTTTAGTTAAAATTGTAGAGGGGGAGGTTTATTTATAAAATAACTTTAATGTTTGTAAATTATTTTTGTAAAATATTAGAACCCAACTTGTAGTGGGGAAAAACATAATTATATAAGCAGATGCGATGCCTTTTCTACATTGACTTATATAAATCCAACATCAATGAATCATAGTATGGGAGGGATTCAAGATGTTATGAAATATATTTTTATTTTTTTATTCCCTTTTGATCTCTAATAATACATTCTTATGAGTGTTGAAAGAAATATTTCATATTAGATCATAATTATTTTGTTATAGAAAATAGTTTTTTAAGACCATATGGAAATTATTGGTACCATCAATGTGACATACTATTTTTTATTATACGTTTCCTAAAACAAATTTAATGTTAACGTATCTAACATTTTTATATATTTTTTATAAAGCTAATAAAAAAAGGTTTTTGCAGAGTGGTATTGGATGCTTGATTCTTCTATTACTTCAAAGGTGATATGTACATCACTAATATATATAGACAAATCTCTATTTTGTACTCTAAATCCTCATTCAATGCTATTTAAGTTTTCAAGTTATGTAAATTATTGATAAATAAATCTATATTTTCAGAGTTTTATAAATTTCTCATTACATATGCCCCTATTAAAATTGTGGGGTATTTAAGAGTCAAAACCATTTGTAAAAAAATCAATACTTTTAACCTAATGTATGTTGTATATGGCTATATATTTTATGTTTCCCTTAATGAAAATAATTTATATTACTCCCATATCATGTCAATTAAATTCATGCCACCTAAAAAAAGTAATGCAACCAAAACAATTTCAATTTATAAAAAAAAATGTTTTTCTTCTTATGTTTATGATGCTTTGGTTGTATATTCATGTTTATATGGAATTGTTGTTAAATTTAGGTGACTGTTTCATTATTTTACCTGGAATATTCAAGGTCAAGAATACCTAACAATCACTTTTATTGTAACCATCAATGTATATAAATGAAAAAAAAAATTGTATAAATTTTACTATTCCGTCTATTCATGGGAAAATTACAATAAATAAAAACAATAATAATATTTTATTTATTTTAATCTAGTACAAGAACATATAATATGAAATATTTATAAATATCATTCCACCAAATCCAAATAAACATAAAAAACACAAAATTTAATAACTCAATTTGGTAAAATTTAAAATTAAAAACATTTCTATGGAGATGGAGAATTTACATTCTATTATAGAACATTGGGATATGAAATACTATATTGTTTTTCAATATATACAAATATAGGTAGAGGATTACTATCTTAATAAAACTTCTCCAAATATTTTACGAATGATTAATTAAATAATATTGTAGATTTTATAGTTTTAGTCAACTTTACCTTTATTAATTCATTCGGAATGGTATTTATTATTTTTTCTTTTCATTAAAAACTAAATAATGAAAATAATATTCTTTATACTATGGATTAAGATTAACCCACCTTTAAAAACTCATGTCGAATCTAACCCCAAACACAATGGGATGTCTAGGTCTCCTACTAGATTACCAAAGACAGAGTGATGTAATATCTCACCAAAGCAAATAAAACACCCAACCCAAAGGAATAAAAAGAAATTAAAAAACAACAACTAATTTTAACTAGTGTGTAAACTAACTAGTTTTATCTAGATGAAAAACCAACCTAAACTCATGAAGAAATATGCATAGACTTCCCATAATCAATTTTGACTAGATCAAGAAACAAAAATATAGATAAATATCATACAAGGAAAATAAAATACCCTCCAACATAAACCAAACAAAAAAAATATAAAAATGGCAGACCAATTGTTAGCTAGTGTTGAAACTAGGGTTAAACTCAAATAGAGGGGGCCTAGGTCTAATTAGCCTGATTTTTGTAGGATTGAGAATCACCCTTGAAATAAGTGGAGGTATAGGTATCTAAGGAAACCTACAAGGGTTTTTCAAAACAATATTTTTCAAGGAACCCATAAGTCCATTTGGGTAAGGATTCCTTAGGGACTCCTTGAATATATTTAAGGAAGGATCCCTTAAGGAATCCATGAAATCATCTAAAGCAGGATTCCTTAATGAATCAAAATAATAGATTATCTTAATTATTATTATTATTAAAAATGTAAAATAATAATAATCGAACACCATATCTAAAATTTGAATTCGGTTCCCCTCAGAGTTCATTATGCAAAGAATAACCCTAGGCCCTTAAAACACTAGTGAAACTAATTTTTTTATGAGAATATATTACCATAGACCTTTATTTTATTTATTTAAATATATAAAACATTGATATTCTTTCCTTCCAAGTATATATAATTTTGGGCAAACAAAATGGGGATTCACATGAACTAGCTAAAGGAAAGGGTTTCAAGCTTGAACACAAATCTTTAAATAACAAAATTACTTTTTCTAATTTGTCCTTTTGTAAAAGTTTAAATAAGGACATTATATTCAGTTAAAATAACCCTCTAAGCACCTTTTAATAGAGGAACAAGACTAACCATGACAAATATCTATGGCTACTTCAAACCACAATGTTCAAATCACCCCTCATAAAACAAAAGGAAATGAACTACCAACTAAAGAGAGTGTCAACTACAGATATAAAAGTCCCATTGGTGGAGGGAAAATATTACAAAGTAAGAAACAAAATCTTTCCTCGAATGTAGACTCAGATTCAACTGAACCAAGAATGTTTTGAAACACCTTCATATTGGTTGATCCATCTAAGAAAGTGGAGCCTAACCCTGTGACAAAGCATGAAAGCTTTGAAAATGTCTTCAAACATTTTGGAAGCTTGATAATTCCATCTAATACTTTTGTTTTTTTATGGTATAAATCATTATTTTACATCAAAGATAGATTAATAATGACATTCTATAATTAATTTAAAAGACTAGTTAGTGAAAGAGTTTAATAAAGTTTTAGTTTTATAAGAATAACTAAATCAAAGTAAGAATGACATTCTACATGTAATTTAAGAGACTAATTAGTGACGGATTTTATTAAAAAAAATTTACTTGATAAATATTATATCAAGTTAAATCATATCAAATTAAACATTATGAAAAATTTCCTATTTATATATTTTTTAGTTTTTATATCATATGTAAGTTTTTGTTTATATAAAATAAGATAAAATCAATCAAAAATACATGTTATAAGTTTTTTTGCTTTATTTATTACTCAATTTATCATATGTTTTATTTTTTTGATTTAAGTTTTTAAGTAAAGTTTAAAATTACTCATCTATGCTTTTTTAAGACTATAAAAGTATCTTGTGTTTTTTATAATTTTATATAAAAAATATAAAATTAATGATGATGTGTTATCAATTTACTTTCCCATAATTTTTTTTATTATCAATAAGGTTATAAAATTTACATGTTTAGCAATGAGATGTGGGTGAATCAGTAAAGTGGCTTGGTTTTTTTAGCTTCATTTATGTTTAAATCTAATTGGGCATTTGAGGACTAGTTTTGTATATATGTGATATTGTGAAGATCTATTGGTTTATTCATGACACTAATTATAGTTATTTTTTTATTTTTGGTTTTTAATATTATTATTATTATAAGAATTTGGTCTCACATTTTTATTTAAAACTAGTTTACATCTAAAATCCAAATCATTTACTCACTTCATAATTCTAGTCAAAAACATTTACACTTACTGACACTTTCATATCCCTATCTTTAAAATTATTATCATCATTTTATAATGATTTAAAACTATACATCAATGTGTATTGTAGTCATGGGATAATTCTAAACTAATCTTGGTCATAATTACAATATCACCTAGCTTAATTATACTTTCTACCTTTATATGTTAATAGAATTATTAGTATATAATACCAAAAAATAAATATATTTTTTATAATCATAGAAAAATTTAATTTTTAAACTAAACTAGAAACATTATCATAAATATAAAATTATTTGGATAAGAGATAAATAAATATTTTTTGGAAAAAATAAATTTGAAATTGGAGATATAATATAATTAATGACTTACAATTAATTTTTAAGTGTATAAATAATTTAATTATGTATTTATTCAAGTAAAATTGGTTTGAATTGAAATTAGTTTTCACTAATATACTTTTCATTCACCTTATAACTACTAATGAATCATCTCAAAATGCTAGTTGTTTTAATTGAATTATTATATGTGAATTTTCTTTAACTTCCAAATTATATTTTATATAGGTTATAAAATGCAATCCCTCCATTATAGTAATTTTTTTCTTTTTATTTAAATTAATTTAATTTTTCTTATATCAATTTTTTTTATTAAGGATAAAGGTAGGTTTTTTTAACTAGGGCCCTGACCCTATGTAAGAAACAAAAGATGAAGAAAAATTAGCCATAAAAAAACTAAAAAGAAACAATAAAATGGCCTCCCATGTGAAGATTTTCCATAATAACTAATTCTTCTCCACTATAAGAATGTAAGAATAAAATATACTAAGAATCTCTCATACTATTTTATTTTTTGGATCTAAGAGACATAGTCATGAGTTCCAAACCTTATTTACCATTTCCTTTATTTCTAGTAATTATAGTCTTTAATTCTCCTTCCTCCTTAGTATTTATAAATATAATGAAGGAAATTTCCAAATACTCTACTTTATTTTATGTTTTTAAAGATACAACCATATATTTTCCTTCTAAAGGAGTCTAAACTGATGAATTTGTCCTTTAATCAACACTGTCATTCTTTTTCTCTTATAGCATATTAGCACCCACATACTTAATCATTGCCTCAAATAGAACCTCATTTTTTGGTTTTACTCCACTAATTATAAAGGATACTCAGGTAATAAATCATATCTCTCACTTCCACTTCAATTAACATTTGCATTTGCAACCATAATATGTTCAATTTCTACTTCCTTCTACCATGAACACTTGTTCTTCAAATTAAATCTTGGATAGTCATTATCTAAATTCCCTCTTTTGAATCATATACAATACCTAAAATGGATTACCTCATAATTTATACATTTAATCCAAGTTTTGTCCCCAACCCTCATCTCTAAGTAAGGAGGAATATCCTTGGAACAATAAACATAAACCAGTATACATGTATTAGTGCAATGCCCCCTAACATTTGTCAATTTACTAGTGGTACAAAATTTATCTGTGGTATTCCAAAAGGAATTAAGCCCTAAATATTCCCAAAATTGAAATAGAATGTTTGGAATCCTAATACATACCGATTTGAAGTTTGAAATTTCCTTTTGGGCATTGAAATCTAGATGCTAGGGTTTTACCAACAGATTATGGTTATCCCAATCCTAAAGAGAGTCTTTTAATAAAACCTCATTATCTAGTACTAAATCTAAAATAAAAATAAAAAACCATGTAGAGTATGGTATAACATCTATTTTGCCTTCAAAAATAGGGTTCCATTGGTTTGAGATGCAGTCATGAAGTGCAAATAGAGTTGGTCATATCTGTTCAAATTTACAAATAAAACATTAGGAGGATAACCATTTTACCTCTTAGAAATTATTTAAATCTCTTACTCATTCAAAAAAATATGAGGGGTATCCTTTGCTAGCATCATAGGAGATATTTGTTTTTCTCCTCCCATAGCTTCTGTAAAGGACCTCCCCCCTAGTAAATTCATTGATCCACTCCAATCTCCATTTTTGGACCACATCCAAACTTTTAGGATCATGGGATCACTCATCCTCTATCTCTATCCTCCTATCTTCTCATTATTTATTAGATATATAAAACCCTATAGACATAAATTCATCTAGTTTAGATACCCCTTACTTATAGATGTAGTCACAGATGTGATCTAGGTGTTAATCTCCCCTTACATCGCTTCCTAGTTAGTATCCCCCTTTTAAAACCTATAAAATAATATTGTGTATGTTCCATGAAATAAACAATCAATTTTTTAATATTAATTTTATCAACTTAGACATGGTTTGAAATTTTTTTTTTGATGTATTGTTTATTTCAATGTTTATTTATTTTTTCCTTCATAAATAAAATATATGGGTGACTTATCTATTCTAAAAATACTATAGGAATACAAGTAGAATCATAAAATATATTTAATTATCATTATAATTAAACAATTGAATAATGTTTCTTATATGTGATATTAACTTTAAATCATACACAATATGTTTGTATGAAATACTTTTTTCTTCGCTAATTATTAATAAATATTGTATGAATGAGACATTTACCCATTTTATTACTAAAAAACTAATTTTTTATTTTTTATATTTCCATTTTATATTTTTAGCTTATGCAAATGGTTTTATATACATATTACATGCATGGTATCTCTTTTGTAGTGAGGACTAATTGAGTTTTAAAACGTTAATTTCTACAGTGTTACCCTTAGGGGTAACTATGGGAGATATGATTGTGATGACGTGTGGAAAAGGTCAATTTATTCTATATTAAGGACTAAAAATAACCTATAAATTTTTTTGAAACATATCTATCATTGATTTAGTTTGTGGAAGTATGCATTACCTAATATGATTATAGCCCATAGAGATAGCATGAGCATTAATGACTAACCCTTGAGGTCAATTATTCAATGCTCACTGTATTTTTTATATTTATTTCAGTATTTATAAAATTTGAAATAATTATATTGATCATAATGGGTATAACCATATATCATTATTAAACACAATCAAATATTTCCAAGTGGATTGTGAAGATCTTGAGATGGTTATTTAATGCATTGCATATATTTCACTCAATTAATATTTAAATTCTATCATGTTATTAGATGCATCATTATTATTAGTGTGTATATGTGCACTATGTTGGAAAAGAGTAAGAAAATTTTCAGACCTTGATTCCACATATAAATACATAGGTAAGTCAATAGTTTGAGTATATTTATAAATAATTATGTCTTTAATATGTTTTATATAGATATCCTCTTGTATAAATGAAATATTTATATTGGATGAATAAGGATTGATGGTTTGATTCATCACTTTAGATGTTGCCTTGGATACCTCCAATAAAGATTATTATAGCTTATTATGTAACCCTTCATTTCTTTGTAACATGCACTTTTGAGAAAGACTGGTTGTAAAGAATGTTGAAATTAATTTTTTGTTAAAATACTAAATATAAATTAAATAAATATAAATATCATGTGAATCAAGTTGAATAGATATTGTTAAATGGATTATAGTTTTCCATTATTATTTTTAAAAATTAATTAATATTTTGTTAGTACACATGTATTTTAGTGTGTGGATGATTGTTTCTATCACTTAATTTTGAAATCATAATATGTTTTATTTTAAAAAATTGTGTGGTGTATTATTTGGGTTTATAGGTAAATTAATATGTCCATAAAACTTAATATAAAAGATTAGTTTCAAAACCAAGATATTTGGGTAAATATGGATTTAACATTAATTTATCTTACACAAACAAATTAAATAATATTTGTGTATGATACTTGATAGGATGTGTAGAACCATTGTTTGTTTATGGTACTTTTGAGTAAATTAAGATATTATATACCTAAAAATTGATTTAAAACACCTTCATTTTGATAATAGTTGAGATTTCTGACCATTTAAGGATTTAACGATGTAGAAAAAGAATGAATATTTTATACTCCAATTGACCTTTTCCATATTAGTAATTTACATTTTATTATTTAGTTTGATCATGTACATATATCCCCTTCTTTTTATTAGTTGTGGATAATTTTTGAGTTGTGTTTTGATATATTTTTATATGTTTTAAAAAAAAAAATTATGTTTCAAGTATATATGTATGTGATATATATTGTTCCACCCATCACCCCATCATGAGTCCTTTTGCATCATTATAGAAGAAACTCATTACCTCTGATTAATATAATTTTTTTTACGTTCCTAATATATTTTTTTAAGGTGAAATGTTTAGTTTTGTTACATGAATTAACATATACTTATTTTATCTTTGGAATATATGTCATGTTATCCATGAATATGGCACCTTTGTGAAACTATTTTGTAATTACACCTTCACCCCAACAATCTAGTTTTATTGTGTGTGACCTTACATTGTTACCTATGATATAATCATTGATGAAAGGGTGAGTATTAAGGTAGATGTATAGAAATTAATCATTATTAAATCAAATTTATTATGGTCTAAGAACTGGATATTTAAGTTAGCATAAAACCCACTTTCCCCTTTAACACATTTAATAACCCTATGTATAAACATTAATCATTCAAATGTTTGCATCATGTATGTTTTATCTATAATTTTATATTTTGTGGAAAGTATTCACATCCATTACTCCCTTATTGATTCTATTGAAGATAGTATTTATGGTGATTATTCTATGTTGAGACTTTTAGAATCCTGGGATGACCTTACACATATGTTTATCATTATAGTGATCTAGAACAGTGGGAAATATATATGGATTTGATTTGATAGTGATGAGGGTGTTTTTAAGTTGATATGGACAGGAAATGTCGATGTTGATGTGTATTATGGAGCTGTTGCATTATGCTGAGATTCATGATAAAGTATTTATGTGTGTTTTTATTATTTTATGTGATATTACCTCGAGGAAATTATTGATATTGG
>JARHVA010001961.1:2727500-2732500 GCA_037957365.1 Torreya grandis | reverse complement strand
TTCTTTTGTTTTGGAGATGTGGCTTCGTAGGCTTGGTCACATGAGCAGGAAGGAGATGCATGTTCTTAAGCGGAAGATAGATATATTTGATAGGCTTAAGAACTGGAAAGCCTTGGTGTTTATGGAGGAGATGGTAGACAGAAACCAGTGGATGGTGCTGGATACTTCTGAGCAGGGCAGTTTGGACATGGGTATTGATTCAAAGGAGCTCGCGGGTAAAAAGTTATCACTCACAGGTGAACACAAGTACTAGCGTCGGTCAAGAGGAACCGGCATTGAACAGACAGATGCCGATGTCGGTCATGTGCAGATCGAAGCCGGTGATGTCGGGTAGAGTAAGACCGACGTCGGTCATGAGGACCGACGTCAGCAGTAGGTAAGACCGATGTCGGTCAGGAGCACTGATGTCGGCAACAGGGACACCGATGTCTACAAGGTCAGTAGTTAGGGACAGATGCATGGGAACCGACATCGGTCGGATGCAGACTGTGGAGTGACCAAGGTCGGTCACTGTAACGGATTTTGGGTGGACAACACGCTATCAAGGAGTCTCAAACACCCATACGAAGGACTGAAGACGTAAATAGGCCCTCAAATTCGTTGTTCCTCTTCTTTATACTTGTTGCTGATTGTAGAGCAGGAAGGATCCAGGAAACAGGTGGGAGCATGGTAGGGATATGATGCAGAACCAAATGGGAGTTTTGGTAGGGTTGCCAGTAGGTATGAAAGCACAGAGATGAATGGATTCTTTAGTTGAAGAATAGAGTGAACAGACACGTGAGATGGAAGACCAGGTATATGGTCTTGAGGGAGCTGCAGGACAGTGGGACAGGACTGACAGGTGGTGCCAGGTGGATGACAAAGCAGGGCTTTAGTCAATGTCAGTATAACCATTGTGTTTGTCTTACCAGGTGGATGATGGTCGCAACATTATCCTATTGTTGTATGTGGAGGATGAACTTGGTACAGGTTTAGACATACAGGGTTTTGCTGAGCTAAGGGTAAGGTTAGTTCAGTGGCATGTCATGAGGAGTTTGGAGCAGCGAAATTCTTTGACATGGGAGACATAGAGATCACAGCCTGATTTTGTCTCCAGTGGGAGCTGATGTGAATCAGGTGTTGGCGAGGTTTAGGATGCAGAGTTGGAGCACACTAAGGGCTGGATAGGTACAGTGTCTGAAATCACATGAGGTCTGGTATAGACCTATGTATTCCCATGCAGTGGGAGCTGTCAGAGAGTTAGGAGCCAATTCGGGGAAGTGGGTTCTCAGGTATTTGAGAGGGACCAGCAGTAGGGATTCATGCTATGCAGGGTCAGGACTTCACTACATGGGTTTGTAGGTTTGGATGTGGCAGGGTACTTGGATGACAGGAGGTACACCACGGGATGTGTGGTGGGTTGTCTTCAGGATTGAGCTTGAAGAGGGATACAAACCAAGAAACAGATTAGATGGAGTACAGGTATAGGTACAGTGCAACTGTTTATCTCCAAGTGGGAGATTGTTAGGTTGTGGAGCTAAAAGCTTCACTGATGTAGACATGGAGAAGGCCATTAGAGGGGTTGCTAAAGGTTGATGAGTGTCAGAGCAACTGGTGTCAGTCTGATCAGCGGATGTCGGCAGGATAGTGAAGAGAAGCAACTGACGTCTGTCAGGGATCGGCCGACGTCGGTCACCTCTAGGCAGACAGGGACTGATGTCGGTCACCTGTGTTGCTCGAATGTGAGTTTATTATGGGCAGTCAGTTGATGAACCAAGTGTTTGCATGATGAGAGCTAATTTTAGACTCATAGCTGCGGATCTGATTATTGTAATTAGATGTCTAATTATTGTTTGGATGAGATCTATATAATAGACTCATGGTTGTATTGAAAAGTGGTTCTAGTTTGAGTTGAACAAAGTTAGCTCCTTCTGTGTGTGAGGTGATCAAGGGTGTTCCTCGTAGTTCCACAATAGTACCAAGGTGGGTGCTAGTTTTGGAGAGTCAGCAAGATTCTTTAGGGGTGTAGGATCTTGGTCAGCAGGTGTGCATGGCCTATATAGGAGATCTACATGGTAAGTAAGATCATTGATCTGCAAGTGTATGTGTGTGCAAGGTCAAGGTTCACAGGTGTGCAAAACCAGGTTGATTTGAAAGTGTGCAAGATCAGGTAGGACAGCAACACAACAGGGAGCAGAATCAGGCAGGATCTACTTGGAGTATAGGTGTGTACTCGGATAGAGCAAAGAGGAAGGCAAGGGAGTTCCTTCCATAAGTAAGGTCTATTGAGGTGCAGGTTGTTGCAGGTTCATGGGAGATCTACTTGAAGTACCTTGTGTACTTGTGGAGTGCGTGGAGCACTTGTGGTGTGCGTGGAGCACAGGAGGTGAACACCAACTCAGAGTTTGAGTTGGGTGTTGGGACCTAAGAGAGAGAGCTTTGAGGAGAGAATTACTGTTCACTTGAGGTGTGGGAAGCCTCTAAAGAGGTGGTGGAGAAGAAGTGGCATCTTATTTATTGTATTCTTTTCTGTATAAGTTTTAATACAAGTTGTGTATTGTCTCTCATATCATGTGTTATTCTGAATTCTAGTTACTTGTTGATTCTGGTTATTTCCACATATTAAGTTGCTTGGTTTGGTAATCAATTGTGTGCTTTCGGTGTTTCGTATCCTGACAAATGACATTGATACACTATACTACAAATAAATTGACACCTCAAAAATTAAATTTGAATTTTAATGAGGATAAATGATTGGTATTTTAAGTGATATTATACACCTTAGTGACAAAATCATAAACAGACCTTGATAGCAGGGAAGTTATTCAATCTCCATGATCTAAAACCATTATACAGAGGATTGTATCTTATAGCGTAATGACATCTTTTATTAACTATTTTATATTTGATTGTAAAATAAATCCATGTTTGATGTGTATATTGAAGCAACAATGTAATATTGGTGATGTGTAGGAAATACATTGAAGTTATGAAGTCTATCTCATTGGTTTAATGGAGGGTGAATTGAGTACGAAAGTTTTTGAAAAGTGTATTGTATCCTCCCAAACCAACACCAGCACCTTTGTCTAAATCCAAGCCACCAACCAAACTACCTTTAGCTCTCCTACCAATCCCTAATCCACCATCTAAACTTCCACCAACACCTTTTATAAAATCTAAGGTGCTACCCAAAACATATTCAAAACCTTCACAAAATCGTCCACCAAATGTTGTGATGTGTGAAATGGTGAGTGAGGTCGTGATGGTTATGGTAAATAATATCATATAATATATACAAAAATAAGGTATTTATTATATTTACATGACTTATACTTTTTACACAGGGGTATGCAGCTTAGAGGGTGATGGATTATTTGATTGGATATTTACTATTGACTAAGGTAGATGAGGAAAACATGAGAAATATTTTATTTTAACAATGTTTTTATTCTAATGTGTGACTCAAATTAGCATTTCAATGTTGTCAATGTAGAGACAAGGCATTGAGGTTTCAAAGTCTATCTTAAAACTTATGTTCCTCTACATTGCCAAGATATTGAGAACATAATCAATATTTTTAATGTGGAGATAAGGCACTAAGGTTTCAAATTTTATATTAAAATTTATTTTTATCTAAACTATGCACTAAGGTTTCAAATTTTATATTAAAATTTATTTTTATCTAAACTATGAATATACTAACACCATATAAAGCTTGTAGGTGATGATGATGATGATGATGATGATGAGTAGTGATGATGAGGGGAAATGGCAAGATATTGTAGGAGATATCATATGCTAGATCACCCATGTCATACACATTCCTTGAATTTATGGTTGTTATTTGATTTAAATTATCTACACAAATTATAAATGGGGTTTTATCTTTCAAGGTTGTGGGAAATGTTACTTACTATTTTCTATTTGATTACAAAAGGACTCCAGATCTAATGTTCCAATTGAACCAATAATTCAATTCCAATGATGTGGCTGAAATAAATTGAGGTCTTGAAGTCTATCTTATTATTTTCTTTTTATTTGGAGTGAGTAATGAATCATTTGTAAAGTTCATTCCATATAGTCATAAAGGGGACATCATTAATATTAAAATGTGAATGTTGTGATAGAAGAATCATAATTTGACAATAAATATGGTTAATTGGTGATCAGTCCTAGGTTCTAAGGAGAGTTGGTAGGTTTAATTACCAATTATTAGGGGTTGTCCACATTATACACTTAAAATAATTACCAAAAAATCACAAGTTGGTTGAGTTATTTCTTAGCACTGCTAACATGAGAATTGATCACTTACCAAAAAAACATGAAAACCAAAAATACATTTATTATAATTTTTTCTCACCTTCAAGGAAAATGATAGTGATTAATTATCTATATTATTAATTATGATGGGTCCTTGTTAGTTAAAATATTCGTAACACCTCAAACCTTATCCAAAAAATATGCTAAAGAGATAGCCTCAAGTTAGTTGTATGGGAAATAAATGACCTTTAAAAAAGGGATTACATGGAAGATATCTTGAAGAATTTTATTGATCTACCATTGGAGATAAATTTTAGATTTAAAACATAGATACACAATATAAAACCACCAAGCATAATTAATTTCTTAAATTTTAAATCAATATTGGCTCTCGAATCTCTTATACGATTTGGAGCTTCAAATCGAATAGCTTGAGTATCATGGAATGTTTAAATAAAAACATGATAACACTTGTCCCATAGTATCTTTTAATATTCCTCCACCTATATAAATACCTAAATTACCTTTGGATATAATGTAAAATTTAATATTGAAATAGTTTTCATTTAAATTAGTCTTATGGGCCAATAACCTTTTTTTAATTTTTTTTTAGGGATATTGAAGTTTATTTTCACTAAATTATACTACAAGAGAATATGATGATCCATTGTAATTATTTTATTTTTGGGAGGTAGCAATTTAGTATTAAAAACCTACCAAAGGATCACCTTAATTTTTAGAGTGAGTATTTATTTAGAGAG